>JBAMYA010043445.1:0-13375 GCA_037176975.1 Arrhamphus sclerolepis | reverse complement strand
CCCCCCCCCCCCCCCCCCCCCCCCCCCCCATGTATCACATCTCCTTTGTATCGCTGCTGCCCGACAACTTGCTGCTTCTTGTGTTTTGCATTGCAACCATCCAGCAAAGAGACAAAATGGGGGGCAAGAAACCTTCCATTCTCACAGCAAACAAATCCAGTCTTATTTGAGTTTACTGCTGAAAACAACACTTCTTTTCACCAACTGGACTTCAGACTATTTATTTTGCTGTGAGCCGCCCAGCATGAAAAAAAAAGAAAGAGGCTTTGACGGCATGCAGTTCATCACGGTGCCTGTGTTTCAGGGTGCATTAACTGCTGCACCACCAGGTCTATGTTAATAATGGGACTGAAGTAGAGAGCCCAGTAGAAGAAGCAGTTACATACAAACTGTGGGACAAAAGGCCACAGGAGGGCAAAGGCAAATCCCTGAGAGAGCATCTTCCAGAAGTGGTTCCACATCTTCTGCGGCAAAGTCCTACAGATAAAAGACAATAAAGCGTACTGATGTGGCTTAATGATGCACACTTTTACATGCACGGCTTCCCTTTCTGCAACTAAATGTTAGATGACAATGTACATAGTTTACTCTATATGTACCTGATCCTAGCCGTTGTCCAGAGCCTCCACAGAGCGCAACCCTCTAGCACCGAGAGCAGCATGGCGTTGACGATAACAAAGCGGGATGTCCAGTAGTGGACGGACAACCAGTCCCAGGCAAACTCGGCAATCAGTTGATATGGAAGCACGCAGTATTTGACAAGGAACTCCACCCACTGTCTCCAGCTGGGTTCCAACTAACAAACAAACAAACAACAACAGTTACATCAGAAAAACAGTGAAGTTATCATTACACGCAACATTATAATCAATTTTTCCTTTTTTTCTATACTGGATGCTCAAGTTGGCAGCAAAGGGAGAAACTAGGATTTACTGATGTTATGTTATACTGGCAATATATTTGGTCTCCACTATGCGTCACCTGTGTGTTGAGGAATCTGCTCTCCACTGACTTGTCGATTTGTGTGATTGCTGGGCAGCAGGTGTGCAGGAACGGAAGGAAGGTCTCAGAATAGTCAAATAAATACAAATAAAAGATTGTAAGACGAGGAGAGCGCTTCAGTGCATACAGCAGGAACAGAGACTTCCCTGCATTAGTTGCCTGGAGGAAAAAAAAGAAAAGGTGAGACAAACAGTGAGAGGTTTGACAAACAAAGGAGGAGGAAATTAAGTTCTTAAAATTCCTAGTAAGGGTTACATTTTTACATGAAGGAGCTGTGGTTGAGAAATTACTGGGCACTATCACATGAAGAAGCTGACAGTGGGATAAAAGCTCTGCAAACACGTTACAAAAACAGAGTCCTTACTTTGTATTCCCAGAGGTTCTGTGGAGGTTTGACCCCTAGCGCTTTAACTCTGTCCAGCTCAGACAAAACAGCTCTTCTGTGAGCTGGATTCTCGATGCTGTAAGGCGATTTCAACAGCTCTTCATCGCCCAGCATCAAAAGCAGCCTGAGGAAGAAAAATGAACAGTGCTTTGATAAAGAGCCAGATGAGACGCAACCTGTGCACCATGGTGTTTATAAGTGCAAACATTAGATCCAGCTGTCAAATTCTAAAGACTGGATTAGACTAGGATTTGTTCTTTAGGATGAAATATGTCTGCAGATCAATATCAGAGTGAAGAAAAATACAAAACAAAACAAGAGATCAATTGAAGTAAAATGACATGAAATGTACCTACCTTCCATTAACATTTTCTTCTTGGAAGGGTTTTCTGTAAAGCTCAGTCCATGGACCCAGATGCTCCAGCCAGGAAACAACGTCCTCTGGTGTCCAGTGAGACACTGGTTTACTGATCAACAGGTCGTGCTGTTCCATCACACCACTGCCCCAGTGATACACCAGCACCACTACCTGGAAACATGCAGACATTACAAAGTCCAGTGAACCAACCATTCACTAAGTGGGAGATCATTTCTGAGCCGTGTTCAACATGTAGTTATGCTACTGGACATGAAATTTTACTGTTTTTGTCATCTTAAACTTTTTACATGCTTCAATTAGCTTCTGCAATGTCATGACATCTAATTCCGTCCAGGGTTACATTATTATCTTTTTTCTCCAAAATCTTGTAAAGTCTTCTGAAGCACATCCCAAAGATTCTCAGTGGGGTTCAGGTCCATGTGTGAAAATGATGCCTCATGCTGCCTCAACCACTCTTTCACAATTTGAGCCCCATGAATCCTGGCATTGTCAACCTGGTCATTCAGTATATTCAGGTAGTCAGCTGACCTCATAATCTTGCTGAACCTAAACCCGACCAACTGCAGCAAGTCCAGATCCCACAAAGGCTTGTACAGTAGACACTAGGCATGAGGGGTGCATCATTTCTCATCCTGATGTTCCCATCACTCTGGAACAGGGTAAATCTGGACTCAACAAGCCACGTGACCTTCTTCCATTGCTCCAGAGTACAATCTTTATGCTCTCTGGCAAACTGAAGGCTTTTTTTCCTGATTAGCCTCATTGATAAGTGGTTTTCTTAATGCTGCACAGCTGTTTAGCCCCAATCCCTTAAGTTCCCTTCACATTGTGTGCATGGAAATGTTCTTACTGTCACTATTAAACATGCCATGATTCTGCTGTTGTTTTTTTTTTTTTTCTATCATTTGATTTCACCAAACTTTTAAGTCATTCAAGATTTTTTTTTCCAGTTTTTAATAATGCGTTGGGCAGTTCTTAACCCAGTTTCAGCAGTCTCCTTAGACGTTTTCTTTGCTCGATGTATGCTAATAATTTCACCCCTTTGACGCAGATTAACATCTTTTCCACAGGATGCGTCTTCCGATTTGGTTTTAAAAAAATGAGAGGCTTCTGACTGCATGTTAGGATAAAGTCACTTGTTTCCAGCTTAAGTATAATCACCCATGCAGTAATTATCCAATGGGATATACATATATGTACACACACACACACACACACACAAATAAACAAAACTTGCTTGGATCAGCATAAATTAGAAGCCCAACATAAAAATGCACAACCCCTCCACCAGCTGAGGTCCCATGTCCACTCAGGCTGTAATCTATTTACATGCTACCTGCAGCATAAATACACACATCGTATTGCCAGTGCACCTTCCACTCATTTTTAAAGGTTAACACAAACACTAATCACTTTCAGTTTATGTGTTTTCTCTATCCTTAACCGTATTCACATCTTTGTTCTCACCCTAACCAATCAAAAAGTAAACAAAAGAAAGAATCACTGATGCGTTGTGGCCATGAGAAACATACCTCAGCAGTAAATTGATTTTAGATCCCAAAAATGACATTCTGACTCATTAGAACTTCAAAAAAAAGAAGCTCCTGGTGAGGTAACAAAACTGAACTACACACACATACACACACACTTACTGCCACGTGGTAAGCACACTGTATTGTTGCTCCCCAGTGCCACATGGACAAAATAAACATGTTCTGTTGACAGTGTAAATATAACTGACCCCTTGAACCACTGCTGGTGCAACCTCTGAATACTACATGCTACAACCTAAAAATAACAGATGACAAAAATATTAACAATATTTATGAACTTCAGACATCTTAAATGCTAAAAACAGAATTAACTGACAATAATTATTTTCACATGGAGTGGCAGTACGAGTAGTTTTGATATTATGTCTCTTAGTTTAGTGCCGTTTTCAACCCCGATATCAAGATTAAAATGTAGGATGTGAATTATTCATTTCAACCCTTTATTTGGTCTTGAGGCCCATGTGTTAATGCCACCCTTTACTTGTGCTTCATATGCACAATATAATTAATATCATCTTTGGAAATAAATCACACTCAAAAGGACAGAGGTTGCCTTATTTAATGCATTCTGATCTGATGTCAATAACAACAGTCATCGTCATCTTTCTGAGTCCGTAAATGAGAGATACTTAGCTTGAAGTGACATAAATTTCTGTTTCAGGTGCACCATATTCAGGGTCACCACAGTAGTGTGTTTAGTTTGGCACAAATTTTACATCAGATGCCCAGCCAGGGACTTGAACCTGGACCTGTAGCATTGTAGGTGTGAGCACTTCCACTAAGCTACTAGAGAGGCTATGTAACTATCAAAGAAAATTCTGTTATGAGGGGAAAAAATGTCTAAGTTAGACCAACCTTAGGTGACCTGTTGCTTTCTCCTCAGTCACAAATTACTATCTTTTTACTCTTGCACGATAAATTCTTCTTGGCTGTGTACTTACAGCAACACATGTGAGTGCAGTTAGGACTCCAGAGAAGAAGAAGCCTGCTCCTTTGTTCTGGTGTGTCTTGGATCTACCCAAGTTATCACCATATCTAAAATGAGAGAAAGGAAGATTAAAGTAACATGTTTTTTTTGTTTTTTTAATCTAAACACACTCCCTTTGTTTAGATCACAAAAGGATAAAAATAAATAAATGTTTAAAAAAGGCCAGACAGAAGACAGATTATTATCATTACTTTATAACTTAAATATATGCATTTTGAAATTCTGATGCAAAATATACAAATGTACATAAAATCTTTGGAGTATGAGCTGTTATCAGCAAGGTGAGGCCAAGGTTTTGATGATTAGGAGGAAAATGATTGAGAAACAAAAAAAATTTAAAAAAGAGAAAAAAAAAAAGGAGCAGATGTCCACAGTTTCACACTGTAAAGAGTTTTACCATAGATCAAAGTACCTCTGGAAGGCCAACAAGCTGTGGGAGATTTTAGGGTTTGCCTGGATTTCTGCTCTCCTCCGTTGGACAATCTCATCAAAAAGCTTTTCAGTTGCATCCCTGATCGGGGGAAAAAAAAAAAAATACTATTTAAAAATAAATAAATCACATAAGTTGCATGTGTACACACACACATATATATATGTGCCCCATATATTTATAAAATGGAGTTATAAATGTTTAAGTTGCATTATGCGTTTTATTATTTGATAATAATTGACATGTGTTAGCACATGCTGTTTAGTGTTAACTTGTGCGAAAGAGAACATGAAGGTTAAACAAAGTGTTCTGGCTATTTTGATATTTTATTTTGTTTTGTTTTTTTCAGATTTTTGTCTTCTGTCAACTTTCATGTAGTGCAACACCTTAACATTCACCAACTTTTTCATTATTAAAAAAAAGAAGTAAAAGAAGAAACAACTGCCATCAGACCAAAATGTTTGCTTGCTTCCTTTTTGGCTGCTGCCCTTTCAGCCCCTGCTTATTTAAGTATTTTTGTTGTCTTTTTTAATGGTAAAATCTTATTCTAATGCCAGGTTACATGAAGTTATTTCTGCCCCTGTTCTTGACTTTACACACACTACTGGCCTCTTCACCCGATGCACACACAGGAGTTAAAACATTCCCAGCATAGGCGGAAAGGTTGATAGTACTGCTGCCAACTTAGATGTTTTTAAAGATAATCAGTTTTCAAATCTTTCAATGACTAATTAGTCAAAAAGCACGTAATAAAAAAAAGTTCTCACTGCTGCAGGAAGAAATTGAGCTGATACATTACTCTGAATAATAAAACAATAACATAGTTCCCAGCCCTATTTTTGTGAAGATTGTCTGGAGGGGAACAAAAGTGATAATGACTGTTCGAAAAAAACAAAACAAACAAAAACATTTCTCAATCATGATGTGTTGTGGCTATGAGAAACATACCTCAGCAGTAGATTGATTTTAGGAAAGCCCTCCCACTTCTCTCGGCACTCTGGGCATTCATTCTTGTGAGAGGACTCCCACCACAGAGCCAGACAGTGACGGCAGAAGTTATGGCCGCAGGTCAACGTGGTGGGGTTCACTAGGATCTCGTAGCAACAGTGGCAGGAAAATTCATGCTCTGAGATGCCACTTGTCGTTGGCTTTGATCGAGGAGCTTCTGATATATAAGAGGGCTCATCCATTAATGCTCCCAGATCGTCATCTGCTGAGTACCACTCCATCTGGTGCAACATATCCAAATCTAAACAGAAAGTAGTACCAGGTTACTCCGGGAGAACAACCTCGCATGCTATATGTGCTATTGACAAGCAAATAAAAATAAAATTTCACTCAATTTTAATATTTAACAAGTTTTTAAAAACAAATTCTTAAAATAGGTTTTTATTCACAATATAAAAACTTGAAAATGTGTATTATCTTAATATTATATACATTTTTATATTTAATTACAACATTAAATATGCAAGTATTTATTTACATATAATTTAAAATTTCTTTGTTGCCGTTTTAATTAAATTTCTTTATTTGTTGTTCTTAATATGTGTACAAGTACAAATCTGTATGATTGCATTGCTCTGTGGGCTATTTGCAAGCAGATAAAAATTACATTTCACCCAATTTTAATTTTTCTTTTTTTAATATATGTATTTATCTAAATATAATATAATTTAAATGTCTTTGTTGTTGTTGTTTAAATTTAAATTTTTTTTTCTTTGTTGTTCTTAATAGGTGTATAATTCTATAAATTTGCGTAGGTCTATGGGCCATTTACAAGCAAAAAAAGATTTAATTTCACCCAGTTTAAGTTTTTAACAACTTAAAAATTTATTAAAAATATCTTTAACAACATAAAAACACACTTTAAAAAAATATATATATAATGACATTCTTTAACTCTTTGTTTTCGGTAGGTAAAAGGTATAATTCTGTAAATTTGCGCAGCTCTATGGACTATGTACAAAGAAAAAATATGTACAAAAATATCAACCTCCTCAGCTCCACATATTCAAACTAATAAACTACTTAATCGGTTTAAGTAGTGTCGGCGTGGACACTTTTGACAGCTTGTGACATCAGCTTGTGGCGTACATGTTTGACATCAGGTGATCGTGCATGTTAGCTGCAGCTGGCTAGCTAATAGTTAGCAACAACATCTTGTAGTTTCAAGTAAAGCAGGGGGAATAATTTACTACCGTCACACACACAAAGATATACTAAGCGCTCAAGCTGATAGGTTGATTAGCGAGCAAACTATAACTTTAACTCGGCAAGCAGTGAAGTTGCCCTGGTTTGAATCGTATCTGTATCCTAACACTAACAGTGACTAAATATTCTGGCCTCACATCTGGACGGTTCCGTTAAGACCCCAATATCAGCTAAACTCCGATTAAAGCTTTCAGACTGAACCGATGTAGTCGTGCTTGCATAGTCACCGCCGTGGCTCCTGTTGCCGTGGAGAGCCACATCCCCCTCTCTCCCACCCCGACTCCCCACTCTCCCCCCCGGTTACCTGGAGAAGAGTTGCTGGTGCGTCTTCCTCTGTGCGGTTGTAAAAGCCGAGTCACAAGTCATCTCAGTCGTGCGGCTTTATAAAGGGAAAAAAAGAGGCTACATTAGATCAAAGTTCAGGTGCGATGCTGTCAGCGAAGCCTTTTGGCCTGATGTAACCTGCAGCTCCTTATTCTTCACGACGATAGTGAAACTATTGAATTACACGTAGGCTCGCTGGCGCAGCAGTCCCCTGCAGAGTTTGCGGTCTGTCCATTCCTCTTTCTTGTTTGAGTTTTTAAAAGCAAATGTCGAGAAGTATTGCTCACATGAACGAGGCTTTGCCGATATTCAGAGGTTAGTTTTGTTGTGACGGCAGCAACGTGCCGAATGAGAGTCCCTGCACCGAAAAAAAAACTACGTGCAGGAGGTGGTAGCGAACGTTCAACCTCCGATCAGCTTCGAAGAAGAAACAGGAGGAGGAGGAGGCTGAGCTGGAAAAGACGTAGGCTGAGAGAAGAAGAAGAAGAAGAAGAAGAAGTGGCGTACCTCCACAGTTCTCAGGCTGCAGGGTTAGTTCATGACAGTTGCCCTCATCTGGAATAACGCTGTAACTTGGCTTTAAATACAACTCATCCTGGTTTTTCCTATGACATCCCACAAAGCTGGCACCGTCCTTGCATTATGTTTGAGGTAAACGTCGAAAACTGTCTGTCGTTTGATCGGTTGTTGGATGTAACCAAACAGTTACGGTTCACTAGCTTCTGTGCAGACAGTTAAAAAATAATGTTATTAGGAAAGCAAACGTAGCTGTTATTTTTGATCTGAATATATGCCGCTCTCACCGTCGCGAGAGGTTTAACGTTAGCTAGTTAGCAAGTGGCAAATGCAGTCGAAAAAACACAAAACAAAAACACAGCTGCAGGCATCAGTGTGCATGAGTTTAAATATTTATGAATAAATAAGTCCCCCACACGTGCATATTCATACACACCCATACATATGTATATGGGTGTGGGGTGTGTGTAAATAATAAACAGTAATTTGTTCCAATATAGTCCAGATTAAAAAATAAAAAAATCATACCATGCATAATCATAAGAAATAACCTAGCCAAAACAGCAACAACAAAAAAAAAAAAAAAACTGCTAGTCTGCATCAGTAGTCACAGTCTTGATTTTGGTGTAATCTCTCATTTTGAGCAACCATGAAGTTACAGTGGAAAGAGGTGAGAAAAAAATTAGTTCTGGTGGAGGAAATAAAACCTGCAGCAGAACCAGATTTGGGGAGTGCAGCCATCTGACTCGGATGACAGGAAAGACAGACCAGCAGACACACGGAGATTAGTCCAGGTGTAATTTCCTGTGAGAGACAATTGAGAACAATGCTGGTTGCAATAATAATGAAAAGTACAAATGCACAAAAAGAACGAAAGAGTGAAAAAAGGTAAAGTGGCCCAGTAGTTTAGGCCTATAGCAGCATAACTAAAGGGATAAATCAGCTCTTACTGTAAGCTTTATCAAAAATGAAAGTTTTAAAGATAATCTTTAAAGTGGAGGGGGTATCTACTTCACAAACAGTAACTGTAAAACAAGAGAAGAGCTTTATGAATGAAGGTCAGAGAGTGAAGTCCTCTGTTAGGATAATATCGTATGATGAGTTAGAAGTATAATCACTATAATCGTTGTATAATTTTAGGACATCCTCCTGACAAGGAATTGCAGTAGCCCAATCTTGAAGTAACAAATGCAAATGCATGGACCAGGTTTTTTCTGCATCGCTCTGAGATAGGATTTTCCTTATTTTCACAATATTACAAAGGAGAAAGAAGGTCGTTCTAGAAACTTTTTAAGGACTTTTTAAAGGAAAAATCAAAATTAACTTAAAAGGGTCTTCACGTTAGTTCTAGGTGCCCAAGTAATGTTATCCAGAGTTACTAAATGACTAGACTAAACTCTTTTCTGTGCTCAAGTCAGAAGACAACAATCTCAGTTTAGTAGCAGGAAATTAGTCATCTGACCTCTTTCTGTGATCAAGACATGTTATAAGGCCTAATTAAAATGTTTGTATTGTAAATATTGTCAATGCTATCCTTAGTTGGCTCTTTATTTCTCAATCAAGAGAAACGAAGGGAGATGGCATAGTTTCTCATTTAAGAAGCTTAGGCATTTTGTGGTAGCCACACATCTTACAGTCTTTTTTTTTCCAGTACTGACCATCTTCCTGTGTTGTAACAGGATCATGAAGTCCAAGATCCTCTGTCACTGAGTTTAAATGAAAACTATGATGATCAGTCGTCACTACATCAGGAGCCAAGAAGAGAACAGCCAAGTCCCAACTACAACTGTGAGACACCAGAGATCCAAGTGATCATCAAAGAGGAAGAGGAGGGCTGGACTGTGAGTGAAAATAGTGAGTAGGCAATCTTAAATGTTAGCGTTACTTTAGAAAATGCCATATAGCAACATATATATATCATTTTTGGTTTGCTTTGTTTTGCAATATTCAACACAGACGAGAGCTTCAGCCCAGAGGTGATAAAAGATGCAACTTCTCCAGACACTTGTCTTCATTACTTGAAGGCGTCCAGAGAGGAGAGCTCCATTTCATCTGGATTAAAGATACCCCAGAGAGCATATCCTGTTGAAAAATGCTCAGAGAAATCGGATGGCCAGGCTATCTTTGCGCAAAGTTTCCCTGCTAAAGAGGAGCAGCAGAGACAAAAGCTCCCAGGCTCTAATGAGAGCTCCCAGCTTTCTTGTGTTTGTGGCAAGACACCGGGAAATGTTCACGAGTGCAGTAACACGGGAGAGAAACCATCCTCATGCCCGACTCACGAGACAACCTCCAATCACAAAAGGAACGTGAAACCTCATGTGGGAACTCTTGCAGAGGAGGACCGTAATGTCCAAGAACAGAGCACACTTCTGCACACAGAAGAACTACATCAGACCCGAACACTGGCACTTTACCAAACCGTATGTTCATAAGCCGGGTTTTGTCTTGGAACTTGTGAAGACACTTGCTTAATTAACCAAGAACATCTCCTTAGCCTTAAATTTATGTAGTCTTTTAAGGGTAAATTATTTCATTCAGTTATTTATTTTTTTCAAGTTTATGTTATTAATTACAGAATGGGCCACATGCAGTAATTTTATGTGTACTTCTTATTTCAGGATATGGTAAAAGAATTGTCAGACTATCTCAAGACTATATCAGAAAACTATATTACAGCTAGAAGAGTTTTTTAATAATTATAATAATCACGTTGCAGAATGTGCAGACGTATTCAAACGTGACTCACTACAACATCTGCGATACATATATACACAAATATTTAACAAGGTTTGTTGTTCATGGACATTCAGACTGTGCAGGAGCAGAGTTAAAAGGGTAAAAGAGTGAAGTGACTTCAGACAAAGTGGAATTGGCTGTTTACAAAACATCTGCAGTATAGAGTGTTTAAACCCTCATGATTAAAGAAAAGGTGTAGGAAATATTAAATATGGCCTATTTCATATAAATACTGTACATGTACACAAACATAAGTTTACTTTATAATAAATGCTTCACAGAGCTGTGATCTGTGTTTAGGATTCTCCTGAACATAACCACGTGATGTCACATGGAATAAAGATGGCGTCTGCAAACCTGAAGGACCAAACGCTCCATTTATCTGTCAGAGTACAGGCAGCAGAGAAGGACGACGAGGTGGATCAAGATGAAGAAATTGGAGGCTTAATCAACTCTGACGGCGAAGTGATTGAATGGGATGCCAGTAAGTTATTGAGGGCGGCACATTTACAACATGCTCACAAGTTAGCCTTTTTTTTTTAAGGTTTCATTCATATTTGATCAACAATATTTTTAATTCATAAGTGTGAAGGCTTGTAGGCATCAAGTGACTCCCATTAAAGCAAAAATTATTTTAATATTAAGAAATTCAGTGATTTTAGAAATACAGTGGTGCCTGTGTATCGATCGTCTGAATTAATTTGCACAGGACACAAGAATTAAACAGCAAGGTCCTGTTTATATTGAGATTGTTGATGCAATAGATGAAGCAGTTCTACTACACTGATATTAATTAAGAGCCTAATAGCCCTGGTCTGAGGCACTGAGCATCCTGATTCCTCCGCTGATCCGACAGAGATCGCTTCATGTCACTTATAGCGATAGCATGCTTGACAGTTTTATGCAGTGGTTCTCAACCTTTTTTCAGTCATGTAACCCCTGTGACATTTATTTTCAGCCAAGTACAACCTAACTAGCATTTTTGGTTGTAAAAAAAAACAACAAAGACCTAAAACAGAGCACTGTGCCATCAGTGACTGATTTATTAAACTTTGGAACTGATTCTCAAAAATAAATCATTAACTTAATTTTAAATAAAAGCAGTAATTGCTAAAAACAAAAATTATAAATCTTAAAATATCTTTTTAAGAGTCAAAAACCACTTGTCCCTCTGTGTTTTCAAAAGAATTGTTGCTACGCTTCAACCTCGACTCCATCGTTGATCCAAGTGATTGACAGGTGATGCCAGGCGGCACATGACAGGCTGGGTCGAACCATCCTGGTATGGGGGAGACTGGGGTTTTAGGATAATTAAACTGAATAGCCTACTGAAAATTCTCTAAAACTTATTTTATGAACTTCTGTTTTCCTGAAATATTTATTAAATAATTATTTTTAAAGGATTTTTGCATGGATGCTACTTTTGTATATTTTAAAATCTCACGTACCCCCTGGAGTGCCTTCACGTACCACCAAGGATACACGTGCTCCCATTTGAGAACCACTGGTTTTATGAATGACCAGGTCATCATTTAAGGGCGGTGATCTTGCATGTCTGAGTTCATCATTTAAGAGCTATTTGTCATTAACCTTATCTTATTTTTTATCAATGTCTCTTTACAGAAGACGCCTCTGATCAAGGATCTGATTGCACAGAAGGACCTCAGTCAAGCCAGGTATTTTTTTTCCTCTTTTGTAGGACATAACTTCAATGATGCAACATAAAAACTGCACAAACACTTGGTACCTAAATTTAGCCTACACATTCAAAAGTCTTTTTGATTACTGAATGATTGGTTTCTGTTTGTTCTCTTTGTTTTCTGCCTTTCCACCCTGAGAAGGTGGAAAATATGAAGATAAGAATTTGATATCTGAGAGAAACAAATTATTTGTGTCCCCAAAGTGAATCTTTCACCCAAAGTTGCGCAATCGGGTCGCAGTTGAAATCCTCAATGTGTTTTAAACTTACAAAATATCATATCTTAGCAGTCTCTCTGCTGTGTAGCTTCTATTTTCCTTCTACTTTTCCTCCACCAAAGAACCTGGATGTTTCAAGCTAAATAAGACAACCTTCAAAGAAAGGACTTAAATACAACAAATACAAGTCTGTATTTACTTGGACATGGGGGTTTATAGTGTATGTTGTCTCCAAAATAGGTTTGACATCTAGTTTTGGCTCATTTTGATTTGGAGACAGATTCTGCTCTGAATACGAGCCGCTATAGCCGCAAAATTACCTCATAACTGCGGCAATTTCTTGCTTTTTTAACCGCCAAAGCCCTAACAATAGATTTTACCTTCGAAGTTCAACTTCAAAATAAAGTAGAGAAGCAAAACCACTACTTTGACTTGACAGTTCAATGACCTGTGGTCACTGCCACACAGCATACATACATAAATACGTAAGAAAAAGACAACTTTATGCCGCTGATGAATTTTGTGCAGTTGGAAGGCTTGACTACTTTCAGCGAGACAGGATTTGGGGACGAAGTTTTTAATGATTACGACCACAGGGTGTCATGCTGTCTGCGTCTCAGTTGCAAGGCCAAAACCAGAAGGACTGCAGTAGTCCAACGCTCATCATGGAAGTTGTGTCTGTGGAGGAAGATGAAGGAAGGGACGAAGAGGAGCAAAAAGGAAGAGGAGCAAAGATGACAGCTCTTGCACCTTTACAATGTGGTAAATGCAAAGATAGGGGAAAATGAAGACTTGTACGTAATAATTAGGATTATTTTCTGAGGATGTCTTTTGTGTACATGTGTGTGTGTGTGTGTGTGTGTGTGTGTGTGTGTGTGTGTGTGTAAATACTAATTGTTTGTCCTGTTTGTGCTTTTCTTATTTTTTTCTT
>JBAMYA010043444.1:0-13376 GCA_037176975.1 Arrhamphus sclerolepis | reverse complement strand
GATTTTACAACCAGAGCTGTCGCCAGCAACAGGAAATGACAAGCATTTTTCAAATTACCGTAACTTTTCGACTGTTTATGCTATCGACACAAGTCCAACGGGTTCTGAAACCCGAGGAGCACAACTTTGCGCTAACTTACGGTACATTGCGGTTATTCTACGCTGTTTTTGAGATTTTGCACATTTTTGTGAGCATTTTTTTGTGGGTATTTATATAATTTTTCATATAGAAGATATTATTATTTCTTTAGCTTTTGTTGTTTTTTTTGTTGCCTTTACTTATAACCTTAGCACATTCCTAAATTGTTAATGTGGCATTTTGCATGGTTGTTATTTGTGGTAAAAAAGTTTAATTAAAAATGAAACAAACAAACAAAAAAAGCAAATTCAGGGGGCGTCGTCACTGGCAGCACCACCTTGGTCTCAAAAGCGGGGTGAACCCTGCTTTTACAGCGCTCTTTTTCATTCTATTTCTCAGTCACCATCTTCTTTTTGTTTTTAGTCATTATTTTCATCGTGTCACCTCGACCATATGTGCACCGTAGCGCTGCGAGCTAGTTGTTGCTGTTGATGTGTGACCAGTGGCTTAAAGCGATACTTAAAGTGATACACAGATGTCACATGAGATTAATGGAAGTTTTCTTTGGCTGTTTTTTGTCCATAGTAGAGATGGCAGACTGTAAAAGCTAGATGACACTTCCTAAAATGTAAGAATTCTTCCTGATATAACCTTTACAAATTTAGTTAGTTTTTAGTTACATAAATTATTCAGTTTCCATGTTACATGCACCTGTTGTAATGTGCTGCAGGTGGGGCTTTTTGCAAACATGACCACTTCTGGTAAAAACAGCAAGAAGCCAAAACACTGACAGTGTGCAACAGTTTTGAAATGACCTTAAAGATCTTCTTTGAACATAAGTGAAAGTGTTGCCTCGACCACATTTCACAGAATCCGACTGAGCTTGTAATTGAAGAGTTGCTGGTTTGAATGAGGAATTTAAAAATCAACAGCAAATCACTCTTCCTCCTCAACAAACACAAGCAAGGAGCCCCCTGACTGTGTGGTGTATTGAAAAACTCCTGGAGGCGTACGAATGTGATCAGACGCAAAAGTCAAGATTCAGCATCTCTCACCTCGAATGAGCTGCCGGTGTGGTCAAACTCAGGAGGTACGAAGGAGCCCTCTGGGTCATCTGAAAGTCAAAAACATCAATTAAGTACGTTGTTAAACGCGTCTGGAAACACAGCACACATCATTATTTCATCAAAGGGAACAGTGCATTTGTGAGTTGATGAGCGTGCTCTGACGCATATGTGATGAAACGTAAATCACAGGGATATTTTTCCAGCATGTTACACAACTACATTCCAGGGAACTGATGCTGATGCTTCTTTTCATTTGTATAATTCATGTGCAAGAGATAAATGATGCCAAACGAGGCAGGAGTGATCTGCAGATCAGAAGGGGAGAATGCTAAAGCGAAGATGAGTCTTAGTTTTCATCTCCGTCTTCCTGAAAATAGGTCAGTGCAAAGACTGGACACCAACAAACATCACTATAATCAAATGCAAACGTGACTGAGTGCGAAATGACCATAAAAATGAGATCATCTTGATTATTCAATTAATTAATGATTTTATTTATCTATTGCCCATATTTTCTTTTCTTTACTTCACAGTTATCCTCCATGTTTTACGCTCCTTTATTCTTAATTTCCAGCTTTAGTTTCCTCTCAGTTCCCTGTCTTTTGTCTTTTCTCTATCCCTTTGTTTTTTTTTCTTTCTTCACCTCTTTTCCTTAGGTATTTTCACTATTGTTTTTCTCTTCTACTATCTCCTTTCCTTTTTTCTTCTTTTCATCTCCCCTTTCCTTTCATCGGACACCCACATCCTCTTCCGTTGATTCCTTGAGCATCATCTCTTCTCTTTTTCATTCCTTTCCTCCTCTTCTTTTCTCTTTTCAACTCCTTATATTCTCTGAAGGTGGTCGATAGTTCAAACACAATGAAAAGAAAAACAGGACATCCTGGAGATATACAAAAAAAAAAGTGAGAAATACAAACTGGGAAAAAAAAAAGGCAGAGGATGAGGAAAAAAAAGAATAGCTAATGCCAGTGACGCAGCTGCCCCCAGGGTGATGGTGAGAGCTCGGTGAGTCATGTTTGCCTACAGCATTTCTGCACAACAGGTAGACGGAGCTGAGTAATATCACACATTCATCACTCACTGAACAGCTTGCAGTGCTGAACTGTGTGGGAAAATCAGCTCTTTTTCTTATTCCTGCACTGCATGAGAATCGTGAGAAGACATTTTCATAATCTTCCTGCTGGTGCCATCGCTGTCATATTGGTATTAATGAAATAATTAATCAGCTACAACGAGCAGTGTCGCTGATGTGTCTTTGTGGCCACTCAGCCAAGAAGGTCGCCCTGTGATGCAGCAGCTTTGTTTGTGTGTGGGATTGAGCATTAAAGCATTAAAGCATGTGTCAGCTTGAGATTTCATCATTATTGCACTAGCAATTCAATTAAAAAGAATCAATGGGAACTATGCAGCAAGGAGGCCAGAGTGTACTTTGATGATTAATGATAAATTCTCTCTTTTCAGCCTGCACATGTAACACAAACAACTGCAGCTTTTTGTTCTCTCAAGGACACACTGTAAAAACTTCAGATTTGTTCTTTTAACAGCTATTTCCACGTTAACGTCCGATAATGATTTATACATCCTCAAACGTAACAAGGAACACAGTGATATGGATGCAGACGAGGGCACACCAGCTTGGATGTCGCCTGGGTTAACTGGGTCTGTGTCAGATGCTGGGCAGGGGGCCTGGGCAAACTGATGAGAGGTGGGCTTGCGCATTTGAAACAACTCATGGGCGTAATTTGTTCAATCTTTTTTCAACCAACATAACTTCAGAAGTCGTCAAAAGTCCACCTGAATAGTTCAAAGTTGATTTAGGTTCATACAACAGATCATGGCTTCATTGAGATTACTCTGGTTGTCTTACTTTTATCAGGTTGCTCAACATTTTCTTTTCTTTTTTTTTTTTACAGTGCATGAGGTGTGCATGTCAGGGACATGTACCCTAGTAATAATTAGGAAAAATTATCTCGACCAATATTTAAGCCAACTTGTTCATGTTATCTTGAGCTAAGGCTAATTTTTCCAGTTTGTTTCCAGTTTGTGCTGTCATGTCTTCAAAACGAGTTTAGGCATAAACCTCTAGAACATGACTGACTGAACAAAAACATGGCGTGTGCTCATGAATGCTCCAGAACAAGCTATCCAGCATTGCAAGGTAAGTTATCTCAGTCTGGATCTGGAAATTTCAGATTTAATCTATTTTCTTCTGCAGAACACAAAGTAATTTAGCCTTTTCCACAACTTTTTGTCCCTTGAGTTATGTGGTCAAGAAAGCAAAGATAAATAATTGTTTCACCACACAAATCTTAAGTAACTATGCTGCCGGAGTTATTCAAAATAAAAAATCTGCTTTTAGCCTCCCATCACAAACTGTAATGTTATGTTTGGAACATTATAAAACAGTGGTCGTTTCCCAACTAGCTCTAATTTTTGGTCAACTGTATGTAGGCCTGGAGTCAGATTGTTAGTCAGATTAAATTAAGTCTAGAAACAGTTCAATGTGTTTTTTTTAATTCTTTTTATTTCCATGCATGAAAGGTGTTGCATGCAGGGAACATCGCCACAACCTGCCGATGCAGAGCAGCATCCTGAAGAAACAACTGCATCAGGGTTTTCAGGTGAGGTTTAAATAATATATTAGTCCATCAGACATCTTTTTCATGAAGGCATTTGTTGCACGTAGAAAACAAAGAAATCCATTTCAGATGCTGTAGAGTGGGCTGAGGTAGCAGGAGCTTCAGCTGAGGTCACGAGATTATACTGCCTGAGGGACATAATCATAGACTTATAGTAAATTACCACCTTGTCACATAACCTTACTCTGCCTGTCTGATGCTGTTGTTATCAGAAGAGGATGAACTACAATAAGTTGCAATTTTGAAAGAAAAAAAAAACAGACAAGGTAAAGATTTGTCTGAACACTTATTGTGAGCAGTTATCAGCATCCATATATCAATTGCTTGGCATCATTAAAAGTTGTTTTTTTCTCTGTGCAGTGTGCATGATAGGCTAACCAAGCTGTTGCCACAACAACGATCCCCCTGGCAACTCGAGTCATCAAATCAACACTTATCAAATTCTGCTGTTTGCCAACAGTGCATGGAGCAAGTTTATGCTCCAGTGCTTGGAGCATCTGGACATAAATGAAGTCTGTAAAAAAAAAAAAACATTGTAGGAAAATAAATGGCATTTACAAGAGAAGTGGAGGAGATGAGGAGGTGAAAGGTGAAAGTGTTTTCCGTGTCACATAGAGAAAGATGACCAGGACGGACCTGCAGACCTTGAGAGATTTAGTGAGACACCAAGTGTTTGTGTCTTCTTAAACACTCTTAAACTCATAACTGAAGCTGCAGTTAAGAGACAAACTCACCATCAGACTTTAAAGCACAGTTGATCAAGTCTGTTAAGTATTCGTGGTGTAAAACCAACTTCTCCTTCATCTGCCTCAATAAACACTCAACAGCACGCAGGGTTGAACAGCCCACATATTGGCTGGTTTTAGAGTGAACGTATCGGTAGCTGAATATATGCCCTGCAAGGGAAAAGTCACCGAAAAAAAACTTTCCTTTGATGAGTAAAGATGGAGCAAAAGCAGCATTACAATGAATGCATTGCAGTGTTTCCGTGCTGTTGACTTACCGCTGAGCTGCTCCATAAAGCAAACATTACCATGAGCATTGAAGGCCAGAGTGTCTGGCGTTATGCACAGTGTGTGGAAGAGGTGGGACGGTCGGATGCTCTGCAGGGCCAGAACACACTCTGCACACACAGCCCATACCTCCTCTTCACAGAGACAGTTGTCCCTCAAGGAGAGTATGTCTGCCAGGGACACATTTTCCTGTGGACGCAAACATACAGCAAATACAAGTAATTGCAAATACTCACCAATAAAATCCATTATTACACTCAGATAGGTAAGAGATGACTTTCAGTTATGACCTTAAGGCGGAGGAATGATATTATCTTGTTTCCCATGAGCATTTAAATGCATCATCCTACATCAACAGCTCTGAACTATATTTAAGTAGGATCGCTCAGGTTGGGAGCAGCTAATCAAACACATTAACTGATAATCACAAAGTGCGACCACCTCTTTAACAGCAGACGTTTCGGTATTTGGCTGAAAAAGTCATCAATGATCTTAACTTTGGAGAAGCAAGTGTTGCTGACCACCAATCTTGGAACGTTTGATGGACATTTTCAAACAATCCGCAGTTTATCATTTTACGGGAACTTGGCAGTCACTGAGTCGACGCTGAACTCGTCAACACAAGAGAATTCTTCAATTAAATTTGAGGCCATCGTGTCCCAAATTTAAAACATGCACCAGGACAATGATCTGAAACACACCATCAAATCTACAACCCAGGGGATAGGAAGGAAGGAAGAAGGGAAGGAAGGAAGGAAGGAAGGAAGGAAGAAGGAGTCTTGGTGCTGCAAAGACCCAGTCCAGAACTAATTGAAAAGCTTTGATTGGATCTACAAATCTGTGCATTAAAGAACGTCCCCAAAGGTTATTAAACATTCTAAACATTCTAAACAAGAGTGGGCCAACATGTATGCAAATGAATATTAGACAGTGATGACAACAGAAACTTCAAGATTATTAAGTTGTTTTGGCTAAAGACAGTCCTGTGCTTTTCCACAGTGATTCTTTATGATTATCTTTTAGAAAATACATAATGATGCTTTGTATTCTCTTTATTCATTTTCATCTGAGGTTACATTGACCTGTTTATTTAATTATATTTGTTTTTTTATTTAGTTTGAACATGTATATAAAAAGTAACCTGTGAACCTGATAAAAACGAGACAATTTTTCATCACACCATGAAACAGGTTTCTTTTCTTCACATGACTGGACACAAATTGATCTGATAACACGTTTAAAATCCATCTTCTCAAAGGTTCGTTATTAACATCAGCTTGAAAGAGATGTTCTGGATGACCAATCAAGAAATGTCCAGGTGTCTTATTTCCTTAATGATGGTGTCTGTAGGACAGACCAACTAGGCTGCAGATCCTGCAGAATATGATCATTTCATGTAATTGAAATAAAAGCTGATTAAACCTGGTATTTAGCTCAAAGTAATCGTAATTTGCATAAATCATTATTTCTACTTCTTATAATCAAATCTACTCTTGAATCTATTTTATGTCTCTTATGTAACAGCAGAGTCTGAGAGTTCAGTAAAGCTGAGCGACAATTAAAGGCGTACACACGCTATTAACACACTTTCTGTGTGTGATGTACACACGCTATTAACACACTTTCTGTGTGTGATGTACACACACTCAGGCTCAAACTGTGCATTCAAAGGATGCAGAAATGACTACAAAGACATTTTAGCATCACAAACAATCTTTATATAAACAGAATGTTAATATCAAAGTCAGACATTGTCTTCCACGTCACAATTTCACCTTCACTTCAATCTCTGACTTCATTTAAATGACACACACACACACACACACTGACTCAATCACACTTTTACCAACATAAAAGCTGACATTGACCTTTTGACACTTATGTTATTTAAAACCTGAAAAAAAGGTTTGTAAAACCCAAAGGAGGGGACCAATCTAATCCAATATCCATATAATTCACTTGTAATTCACTTCTGGGATATTGAAACGACAGCAGAACACTTGACGTTTCCTCTTCAGATGACGCTGTTATACAACTAGAGGTGCACACCTGGTTCTGCTCAGTCGTACTAGGAGATTCCTGAGATTTCTATTTATATTATTATTATTTTAAACAAGTTTGAAGGTTTATTTATTTGAAGAATTCAGAGAATGTGCTTGTGTCTCCTTTAGATTATGTAAAAAGTATTGACTGTAATGCCTTGTCACATAATGAAAAGAAAAGTCAAAATTCATTAAAAGTACAAGAAAATCCAGTATTTAGTGTAACATTTATCACACTACCTGCCATCTTGTTCACACATAGAGTGCATGCACACACGTGGACGCTATTGTGTGAATGTACCATCTGTAATCAACCATTACCAAATGGCCCCATTTATGGTGGCAGCTGCAGTGACCTCGGAGATTCCAGTCTGCTTCCAGCATAACGCTGTGGTCTGATTATTACAGCATCTTCCGTCTGCTTGGGACGTGAACAGAAAAGCTGCTCTTGACTTGAGGGGTGGAAGTGGCGTGGAGTGTATCGCAAAGCGGTGACTGTAAAACAATGGATCTCTCACTGGAACGACGAAGAATCTGATGCCTTTTTAGTTTCGAGACGTTACTTTTATCAAACCAGACGATGTCGCCTGGGGATTTTCCTGTCTCTGCTCTACTTTCACATTCACTTTGTCATATTTGATACCAAGCAAACATCTACCTGTTCCAGTTTAAGAGTCTTATAGGTGCTAAAAGAGTGGCAGTAGAGTATGAGTAAATCATACTGTTGTGATGTGTAGCACAATTACAGGGTAGAGAAAAGCCACCTTAAGCAGCAGCGGCAGCAGCAGCCCCAGAAATAGACACTTTCCCTTGAGAAAAGTGCAAGAGAACACTCGACTCTCCAGCCCTGCTCAAGTTAAACATGCTGTCCTATATAAACTGACTTCCAAGGCTCTGAACAGACTTGTGGTGTGTTGTACGTCTTTGAACTGTGAAACTGAGAGGAACGAAAAGGCCAGTTCACTTGGGTTAGCCAAACAATGGAGTTAAAACAAAGGTTAGCCATCTTTAAGTTCATCCTACAATTATCGGGTGCCTGTAAGAACTGTAAAAGCAGGTCCAGGGAGTGTTGTCGTGTTAATGTGAATAGTCTCCTGCCCACTGTGATGCTCTACGAGGATAAAACAGGTACAGCGAAATGGACAGAAATGTTCTTTTTCTTTGCGTCAAATAAACAAGAAAATAGTGCTCATTGCTGAGGCTTCAAAAAGGCCAAGATGGTCTGAACATTACAGAAAGTGCTGATCTACTGGGATTTTCACACAAAACCACCAGCAGGGTTTACAGAGAATGTCCCAAAAAGAAAGTATCAGGTGAGAAACCGTTTTTCTTGGTTGGGAATGCCTTCTTGATTCCACACAAAAATGTCCAGACCTGTATAAGACCAGGTACTGCATCAAAACTGGATGTATTGTGTGTTCAGAAATGCTCTGTTGCAAACCATGGTTTCGACGGATTTACTCTTGCTGTTCTATCTGCTACAGTCAGCCTGTCGATTTTTCTCTGGCACCAACAAGGCAACCGCCACCCACTGGTTATTTTCTCGTTTTCAGACCCGTTCTCTGCAAAGCCTAGACGCTGGCTGTGTGTGAAAATCTCAGTACATTTGCAGGGATCAGATCAGTGGTCAAAGCTCACCCTGATGTGCCAACAGCGGCTGTCCACGGGGCACCTGATCAATCTGTTTACTCAACGTCAAAGATCATCATTTGAAGTACATCTCTACCAGAGAGTGATACACCCTGGAAGATTTATTTTAGTAAGAGGTTGTTTTTTTTCTTTTATGACACCTGGAAGGGACCTAACCACCTGCTTGGTTGGAGAAAATATGGGCACTCCCTGAGCTTTAAGGAACACAGGGAGTATCGTTCGTGTATATCTGGATAATGGCAAATGCATATATAGGCCGAGAACTTATGTAATCGAGAACAGCCTTTGGTTGAATGCAGACACTGAGGAGGGTTGGGTGTAAAACCAGAACATTACAAGTGTAGTTTCCTATGAAAACATTTAAGTTTCAAGGTTTGCTTGAATGAGGAGTTTATGATCAGAGGTGATTGGTTAATAATGGGAAATTATCAGTCCTCCTGTAGTTCAAAATCTTGTATTTGTCTACATATTCTGCAAATTCTCTTTCAGATATATGTTTAAAAAGACTGAATGCAAGACAGTTACATTAAAGGAGCAGGTTTCTAGCAAAAAGTGTTCTCAGGTTGCTCAGCTTCCCACCTTGTGTCCCCATTTAAGTAAATGTGGCATTTCTTAAGGGTCTGGAGGAAACTCTTTCAAACCTTTCACAAATGTTCACTTGGAATCCAGAATGAAATGATTAGTATTCACAAAACACACAAAAGATGCAAACTTAAAACAATAGATGATAATTCCCCTGCAACCATTTTTTATTGCATTAAATGTGAAAAGGTACATGACATGACAAAATTTTAACCAGCTGAAATGAATAATTTAAATTACTTTTCAACATTTAAGTCCTTTGCAGTGTCCCATTTATCAAACTTGAACTCTTATTTGATGGAGTTTGTGTTGACTGTCCTATTTTTCGCACAGCATTTGCCCCATAAACCCTAATTTAACACTGAAAACAACCGCGACTTTGTTTCATTTTCTATCAAATCAAAGTAAACTGGCTCACCTCATCTTCCAGCAGTGGAGGGAGATGCTCCAGCTCATAATACCCATCTCTTTCCTCGGCTTTCCCCAAGTATGTGACTGCATCATCACTCCCGGAAGTCTCCATTGCATCAACTTTGATTCCCTCGAACAGAGAAGCGAAATTCGGTCAAGACAGCGGCGTTTCCAGGAAAACAGGCGGCATGACCCAGCCGGCATCAGCTCGCAGTGGTCCAGCAGCCCGACGACCGTCACTGCTGGACAGGAAGGCGGAGGGAAGACGCGCAGCAATGCGGCCGACTGCTGCGGCTACCTGGCGGCCGTGTAGCCGGTGTGTGAGGGTGTCATGACTACGACACCTCCACAGAAACAGGCGACACGCGGAATGCGGTGTTCTGCTTGTTGTAGCCAGAGATGCAGAGCAGAGGAGAGCATTTCTGCCTCCACGCCCCCGCTCACAGGAGCCTACACTTCAGTGACTCATATTTGTCACTTAGTCCTTATTATGTTCTCTCATCTCTGTGATCTGGCTTTGCTTCATCTGTTATTTAATTTGCTCATAGAGTTTTAGTATTCCTCTACTATATGCCTATCAATTTGTATTTAGATGTTGACAAGAATACTACAAAGTTTAGATCATTATTCCACCTGGCAAGATCCATCAAATGAGTGCTAAAAGTCACTTTTACATAATGGAAATGTTCCTCTGGACTTCTTGTTTTGATAGGCTATAGTTCAGTTCAAATATATTTATGTAGTATCTATAAGCAACAAAGCAAGTTGTCTGTAGGCGCCTCACAGAAACCCAGAGCGTGACCCCTGAGCACATGGAAAAGCCTAACAGTGGCAAGAAAAACCTTGAACAAGAAGACCCCACTCTAGTACAGGTTGGACCCTCCTGCTGAAAACCAGCCAGAAAAGGGGAGGGAGACAGGACAGAGAGAGGAGCAACACAACAAATGTATAAATATGTGGGACAAAATATATATGTAGGCCTACATGTGGTACAAAATAAATACATGCAGGTCATGTTAGTTGGTATCCTACAGTGGCATCTAGTTGACAGGTGTAGATAAATGGTAGGACGACACAACATCATCATGGTAGGACCTGCAGACGGAGCGAGAGGGGAGAGCGACTGCAGAAGATAGACAACATTAATGCTATTAAATGATTCAGGACAATCTTAAACTAGATTCAACAGACAGGGTGAAGCTAGTGCACAATTGGAGACGTCCCCCCTTCCCCCAACTTAGTGTCATTTAACTGTGAGCCATTTTTCTTAATTTTTTCAAGCCTCATGTTGTTATCATGGTGCCATCTGTTTATTGGCTGAATCACAAGACTTTTCTAGTTTGAGATCAGGTATTAAAAGCAAAAATAATTTCAGCGCACTTCATGCAGTAACAAAACAAAATTTAAAACCAAATTTCAATGCAATACCAATTAACTATGTATTCCCATTCATTCATTCAGCCAGTCAATCAGTCCATTTCTATCTCTATCTACATTTCTGTCCGACAGTACAACTGTCTGTCAAGGTGTCCAGTGGAAATACTTGTTTTTTTTATAAATGGTGTGTCTTTACAAAAGAATGTAAAGAAAATCCTCATGCGGCAGGTTTTGCTGGATGAGGGTTTGTTTTTGTTTTTTTAATTCTCTTCTTCATCAACATGAACATGTATGACATGGAACAATTTTATTGCCATAGTAACAGGACAGAGCCTCTTTTCACGCCTTCAGTCTCATTTTGACCTTCTTCCTTTCAAAGAATAAATAAATAAAAGTTCTTATAGCTGAGCTACCACGCAGTGCCAAGTTGACTAACGTGCTTTGGTCCAGCTAGAAGCTTTAAAAGGCTGTCATCACTGGGAGATTTTCTGGATCAATGAACTATATGACCTCATTAAAGCAACAAATTAAAATATTTGAAGCCTGAGTTCAGTCAATAGGACTTACCCTCCTCAACCCATGCATGTTAATCAGTCAACATATAAAGAATTGCATGGATGAAAATTGGTGATGGGATCTGATGAAAGTTGAAGAATTAGCAAAGATCATCAAATCCCTTCTTCCATATGAAAGTCTGAATCTAGATTCACTGCAACGTTCAATTAGTGTTTAATCTGCAAGCTCAAATGAGGGAAGGATGCTGTTCATCGGTTGCACTTTGAATGCCACATCTGTGTTGTCAGCGTGGGAGCTCAACACTAACAGGAAATGGCTCTCTTATATTAGGTTCAGCATCCCATCTAGCCTCTAAGCAAACTATTCACTGATGAACACATGTGCCATCGCTGAAAACTCCAGACGAAAAAATAAATAAAAAAAAAACTGTAGTGCTTGTCAAGCAGTAGTTGCACCTGAAAACAAAGCTAAAGGCCCACACGGGCTCGATGATACCAGCAGAGGTCACGTGTACTCTGCAGTGGTGTTTTAACCCAGTTCTGAGAAGAAGTCTTCAATAGAAAGTCAGCTACGGCCTTGCATTTAATAATGTCTCAGGCTTAAGTTGGATGACTGAGCAGTCATTTATTAAACTTTATATATAAGTACGCAAAGTGTCAACATCTCTCTTTGAGCAACAGTACATACGTATCAATTCACCATAAAGAGTTATTCAACCATTAATCTCTTACATAAAGAATACCGACTAAGCTGAGAGAGAGAGTCCTCACATAATCTATATTTAAGTATACTTATTTATTTGAAATGTAGACAAAACCATCTGACAAGAAAAGATTAAAATGTACAGAAATAATGAGAAATGTCTTTAAAAGTGGTATGCTGTGATGCTGTTTGCACTTCTGGCTAGTGAATGACACTGAAGCAACGTCTTTAGCCAATAACACAGTTATCTAACATTTCAGCAGTACTGCAGTTAGTTTTCTCTCTCATGAAGCTGGTGTTACACTAGGACCCCTCCATCCATGCAGGTCCACTTTAAACTTAAAGATGATCACTCTTCCAGCTGTATCTTACCATGCCTGTGTTTGTCTAAAATATTTAGAGCTTGATATACGGTATGTAAAAAAAAGAAGATTAGGACATGGTTGTAACAGGGGGAGGAGATACTGGCCTGTCACCTCCTATTCTGATCACTCACTGTTGCTTTGATTAAGAACAGTTTCTTGATCAGCCATTTAACTTGAAACTCTCAGTATGATCAGGGTTTTGTTTTTCATTCTCCATAACAGCTCTCTCTACTTGTATGCATTACTAAAGCTTGAACAAATCTGCATGATTTACTCAAGCTGAATACAATTTGCGTTCGCTCTGATGAATCCTAATTACCCTCTTTGTTTGAACAGAAACATATGAAGAATAAAAAAAATGATATATAGCTCTTTTGAGTGTCAGCTGAGCAAAGGGTGGTAGTACATGACATTGCTATTATGTGGACAGCGCTTTGTGGCTGCTGAGAATGAATGAATGAATTTATGAATAAATAAATAAATAGGCCTCTTTGGACAGGAAGAAGGGAATCACTATTTATTTATTTGGTATGTTGAAGAAACACTTTAACGCCCAGGTAATTAATGTGATCATACATATTCTGGTATATCCTTCTCAGTGATTTATTACTTGAGAACAAAGCAGTCTGTTTTATCCTTCTTGGCACGCTCAGTAGCTGAGTATGAGAAGGTATTTCATTTTCAGAAGGATTAGCTTCTAATCTGTAAATACATGAGATCCTCATAGACATGAACAGCTGAATAATTAAAAGTGAAATAGCACTTCCAAAGATAAGCATGTCATTTCTACTTTTATATTAATGTTCTGGTTGTCTCTGTGGCAAATATATGTATACATATATACTTAGAATGAATTCATGAAAGAGGGTGTACCCACCTTTCCCCTCCACACACAGACACACACACACACACACAAACACAACTATCCCATAT
>JBAMYA010043443.1:0-13378 GCA_037176975.1 Arrhamphus sclerolepis | reverse complement strand
ATATATACATACACACATATATGTATATACCATATTCTCCTGTATTACATATTGTATACATACACGTACCTATATGTTGTACATCTCCTCTGTCCTTCATTCCCCCTTTCCTAATTCTTGTCATTTCCTCCTTACCTGGCTGGCCTTCGGCAGGAGGGTCCCCCCAAGAGCCGAGTTCTGCTCAAGGTTTCTTCCCGTGAGGAAATTTTTTTTTCTTGGCACCGATGGCGTAGCCATGTGATCTGCGGTCATCCTTTGGGTTTCTAAAGCGCCTAGAGATGACTTGTCGTAAATAAGCGCTATATAAATAAACTGAATTGAATTTAATTAACCAAGCAACTTGTGAAAGCAAAAAGAAACAATAAATTAAAACAAGGAAATAAGTTCATGTTCATGAATGATTTTTATAATAAATTTCCACCAGCTGCTTTATAACTTTTTAATTTGTTCATAATGCAAAAACTCCCTCCTCTAATAAGACTTTATGTTTGATCTGATGAGTCACATTCCATCTGCTAACAGCACTAAGTGTGATAGCAGCTCAATGGAAAAAATGGTCAGAAAAAACACACCTTTTTACATTTTACAATTTACCAACCCCCCCAAAAATAAATAAATAAATAAATGAATAAATAAATAAAATAAAACAAAAAATAAAATAAAATAAATTGGCTGAAAACATAGATGGACAAGTTGCTCTGATCACATAAATATTAGTGAAAAGCTACATGCCTGCGATGAAAGCAGGTCCTCCGGAGAGCCCCTAAATGTTTCTGATCTCACATGGTGAGCATTAGCACATGTTGCAAAACTGATTCTGTTGCGCCTGAGGGAAAACAAGTTTTTATTCTTAACCTTTCTCAGAAACTAATCAGAGCTCGAGCTAAATCACTTAAGGGGTGATAAATCTAAAGGACAGATTTCCTTCAGTGAAAAGGGGAGCGCTAAGTTCAAAATCTTTTGAAATGGCAGCAATTTAGCAGGGACTTTCCTCGCTTTCTCTATTTTGTCACCACAGCAAGAACCTAGAACGTACAGAACATGGGAGATGTATTAATAATGCAACCTGAAGAGTCCCATCTTTAAGATGGAAGTTTTTTTTATTTATTTTTTTATTGTTTGTTTGTTTTTTTCAGACAGAAACAAACATCTTATTGTAGAAATGGAGGAGGGAGCTGATCATGTGCTTGATATTATCTGTTTATGAAGCGGTAATACAGTGGCCCTCTGTGTTCCAATCAGCAGGGCTGGCCTCAGCAGTGCGGCTCCTCAGTGTTGCCTCCAGGTCTTACTGACCTGGAGGCAACACATACAGAACATCTCAATGCTGTATGTTCATGGAAGGATGAGGGCCCTTTTCATTCATCAAGGAAACACTTAATACTCTTATATACCATAACAGCAATATGAATGTGATTCAATTTGTAAAAGAGATCTAGAGTTTTTTAAAACAACACTGAATAAAAGAGGATCAATGATTTTGTGTGCTGGTGTGGCCCCTAGTGGTCAGAGTGTGCAAGTATTTGTGCACAGTGAACTTTCAGCTGTTCCCTTCAGGGGTCGCCACAGCGAATCATTTGTCTCCATCTAACTCTGTCCTCTGCATCCTCTTCTCTTACACCAAATAACTTCATGTCCTCTTTCACTATGTTCATAAATCTCCTCTCTGGTCTTCCTCTAGACCTCCTGCTGACGGTTCCAACCTCATCATTCTCCTAGTAATGTATTCACTATCCCTTCTCTGTACATGTCCAAACCATCTCAGTCTGGCCTCTCTGACTCCTTCTCCAAAACATCTAGCATGTTCCTGTCCCTCTGATGCACTCATTCCTGATCCTATCCATCACCGTCACTCCCCAAGAGACCCTCAACATTTTAGCCTTGTTGCTGATATGAATGGGGGTTATATATTGTATCTACAGACTAATTTCTTGCTTACAAAACACACAGTGAATGCATATATATCAGTATCCAGGGAGCAAAGATGCGGTAAGCATCTTTAGGATATAAGAATTTTTTTCTCCCATTAATTTAAATAAGTCAAACATAAATTGACGTTTTATAGGCCTGAGGTTTTATACAAAGTTGTGAAAAAAGATTGTGTAAACTAATCCTGACATAGATAGATCACCTGTTTTTGAGTTAATTGACAGTTCAGCCCTTTTTATTTGACAATATTAGCAGTAGTGTTAATTGCAATGGGATCAATGAGTAAATGTTTGCAGTAAATGTTCTCTCTGCCTCTGTGCCCTTCTCCACTTTACCCTGCTGCTCTTGCAGCTGGGTGCAGGTGGGCCTTTCACTGGGCAGGGGGTGTGGCCCAGGAGGGCATGGATCTCTCGGCGCTGCTATTGGTGGCTGGTGCCCTGCGAGGGTGTGTCTGTTTTCCGTCTGTTTTTGTTTTTTGTCTGTTTTTCCTCTCTCTTTCAGATTCCCAAATTCTGCCTTCCAATGTCTTGTTGGTGTGCCCATTGTGTGCTTTCTTGACTTTCAGAGTTGCAGCAGATGTGACCCCCTCCCCCCATACTTATCACCTCACTATTCACATTCACAAAGAAATTAAAAAAAAAAAAAAAAACTTCAGAAAATGATGAGAAAACTGGCTCTGTGGGCTTCTTGCTGTTGCCTGTACCTCTAAGTAAAAAAAAAGAAAAAAGAAAAAAATGTTTGCAATAAGACTAAAAGATAAGAGTGACAGCTCTGACTCTTGGACAGCTGCACTGATCACACTGTTAGTTTGAACCACACTGACTACCTCAATAAATTCATTGTTAAATATGCTGACAGATCAAAAGATGTCAACACAGGTCCTGACAGAACGGTCAAACATTGCCAAGTGGGTCTGTGTATGCAGATTTGTATCTTTCTGTCTGCCAGTTATGCAGATGCAGAGTCCTGTAGAGACTGCAACAAGGTTCTCAACTTCACTGCAAACAGGTTTACTTTTAATTGAGTTTAAAATGTTTACTTTTTCCTGCAAAAGCTGTATATTTATGAAATCATAATAACCTTGTGTTTTTTAATAAAGTCAGAAATTCTTTTTTTTTTTTTTTTTTCTCTTGAAATTTTACCTCACTGCATTGAAAAAGATGATGGTTTTACAAATTAGGGAGTCCCCTTATAGGATCTTGCAAAGAGTCCTGAAAGGCTGGAAGCAGCCCTGACTGCATATGACAAAGAGAAAGAGGCCAATTTGCATGTATTCAGTGTTTTTAAATTAACACAAAATGATGTGCAAACAAGACATATTTCATGGGTTAGGGTTAGGGTTAGGCATAACACATATTTAATGTGTTTAAAGTTATAGATGGACATTTGGTATGAAGGTGGAGCTACACAACTGGTGTGGCACACAAATTAAAAAGAGTTTTAAATATTACATAGACGAGATGCACCACATGGATTAGTATCTGTGACAGATATTAGGGGCTGGATTTTGTTACTTCTGGCAGTCTCACCCATTGTTTCCCTGTTATCCCAGTCTTTGTTGGCAGCTGTGCCAGCCAGCTGTTTCATATTTACTGCGTAAACAACAGGACTGTGTCAATTAGTCCACTTAACTCAAGACCACTAAGTTATTTTGCCACAATGCCATATAAATGTCATACAAAACAAGAGGATGTTTGTCTTCATAATTCCAGTGTACACATCCACATTCAAGGTGTGAAAACCAACAAGTTAACTCCCAAAAAACCAAAAAAACCAAAAACACAACAAGACAGAAAATAAAGAAAAAAGCCTTCAAATGAAAGCCAAAATCAAAAATGTTAGTAAAATTAAGAATTATTCTAAAATTAAGGTTAACAAAGTGTATTAAAACAAACTGCGAGGAACACAATTTTACAGCATGGAGAAAGCTTTGATAGAAAAAACAATAAAAGAACCGTGGCTGAAGCTTCAGTACGAGAATAATTTAGAACATTTACAGCTTTTATTATGTTACTAAAGCAGTTACTTCACATAATTTAACAGACTGCAGCGTTTAACCCTTCATAAGCAGGTCCCATTATTATAAACACAACATCCTTGACATGGCAGATAAAAAGATCCATTACAGTAACATTTAAAATGCATTCATACAATGACTCCAACTGTATATAACACTATTTATATCTCACTAATATTAAAGAATGACAACATTTAAATATTGAACAAGTTTCTTCTCTTTTGAACGATAAATATTGAAAAGTCTAACTTACTGAATATTGGAATTTTCTCTTTGTTTTGCCTTTCATCCTTTATTACATTTTTTGTTGACAGACAATGAGGTCACTATTCGTCCGCCAGGAGCTTCCATGCCAGTCTACTTATTTGAGAGCTTCTGTGTCTGATTTAATTCAACTGGTCTCCAGCTGGGGGCTCTCCACATTCTGAGACTGTGGTGGGCTTCAGTATGGTTGTACGGTGTAGGGTGCTGCCTCTCCTTGTCTGGCGTAGGGAGGACAAGCGGCTTCTGAAGCCCTCTCCGGAGAAGAAATAAAGCATTGGATCAAAGCATGAGTTGGCAGCAGCGAGGCACAGGGTCACCACGACAGACTTGTGCATGGCCATCCGTTCTGAGCAGGTTGTGTCTACCCGGGCCAGGAAGTTCAGATGGATGGTGCGCTGTATGTGGTATGGCATGAAGCTGATCAGGAAGGTGAGCAAGACAATGACAATCATTCGTATGGCTTTGGTGGCCGATCCCTGGTGCCGGCGGGCAGCTTGGGTGCGAGAAAGCAGGGTACGGACTATGCCGGCATAGCAGATCAGGATGACCAAGAAGGGTAAAGCAAAACCTAACACTAGAGCCAAATAGTTCAGCACCTGCAGTTTTGGTAGACGTTCACCTATATGTGAAGGAGGCTCGAAGCATTTAGTTTTATTTGTTGTTTTGTCAAAAAACTCACCAGACATCAGGAAGGGGGACGAGGAAAAACTGCTAAACACCCATATGGACACACACACAATGCGTGCACGGTTCACTGTCACCAGCTGCAAGTTCTGCACGGGGTAGACAATGGCCAAGAAACGCGTGACCGACATGGCGGTCATGAAGTAAATGCTACAGTAGAGGTTCACATACAGCAAGTAGGAGCTGATGCGACACAGGAAATCCCCGTGGTCCCACTGGCCCTTCTTTACATAGTAGATAACTCGCAGGGGCAACGTCATTACGCACAGCAGATCAGACAGAGCCAGGTTCACCATGTAGACATGGAAGGGTGAGCTGTTGCGGTACGTTCTGATCAGTACCAGCAGGGCAAAGCCATTTCCCACAAAGCCTAACACGGTGATGAGGGAGTAGAAGGTGGAGTAAACCTGGTTACGGAAGTCATCGATGGAGGGACACTCAGTGGAGTTGCTGCCTGTCATGTTCACTGGCTGCATCTGTGGTTGGAGCAGCAGAGACAGAGACATGCTATCTGTTGAAATGTACATCTAACAGCAGAGTGTGCAGATCGATGCCCCCCACGACACCACACGTAACACACAAATACAAATGCAGAGAAGATTCGTGATAAGACAAGGAAGTGGCAGACAGTTCAGAGACGTTCTGATGAAAATGGAGAAAACACAAAGATCAGATAAGCATTTTAAGACTTTATGCTGTCACACAGATGCACTTCTCTGCACAAGACAGTCTGTCTGTCTGACTGTGTTGTGACAAATTTGCAACCAACCCTAATAGATGAAAAAAAAAAAAAAAAAGAAAACTGACAAAAAAAAGACAAATAGTGTGTATAGCTGTTCTGAAGACTGTTTAAACTAATCTCAATCTAATCTAATCTCTTCTGAATCTTGTACGCTCCTTTGTAAAAAATTCTATATTTATTTAGCTGTAATGCATTTCATGCAGACTTTGTATAAAAATTAGAAATGCATATTTTAAATGCTCAAACACAGAAACAAGAGACGCTACATGTACTTGTACTCAGATCCTCTGCTTGCCTCACAGCAAAAGGGAAAACATTGTAGAAGCAAAACTTTCTTTTGTCAAAAAAGCACTTTGAAAAGCATTTCTTACCATCAAACTCCAGTCCTGACAGCCGCCGTACTGAGCTTCTATGCTGGCTGATGAGCACAACAGTAGCACCACTTCAGAGTGCGTTTCCTCCACCTCTCCGCCTCTCTGCCTCATCTGCCAGATGTCACAGCAGTAGTGAGAGGATGCTTCCTCCTCACAGCCTCAGCTGTTTCCAGGCTTTTCAAGGCAGGACTGGTAATTTTACTCTGCAAGAGAAAAAGCCTGTTGACATCACAAACCTGCAGCCACATGTTTTTGGCAAAAGAAGAAGAACTGGGTGTATAAAAGGGACAAGCATCTATATTGAATGTTGTCTGAATTCACCTCACTGGTACTCTGGTTTTTCAGGCAGCAAATGGCCTTAATAAGTCTTTAACATACTTCTTGTGCGACTTCCTCTCTAACAGGACTGCGTGCTGCATGAACTCCTTCTCTTCCTTATCTCATGCTCTAGCTGTCAGTTGCTTATTTGTTGTCAGACCTGTTGTAATTCAACTCTGTTTAAACAGTCAAGAGAAAGAAAATGTCAAGTACTTAACGACAATGTCTATCATTTATAGAGCAGGAAGGAGGGCAACACTACTTCTTTTTATTGGCCATAATATGTAGAAGTCAATGTTGTTATGTAATCCCAGGACTCTGCTGCGGGTCTCCTGCATAAACAAGTCATGTACATGTAGGGATGAGATGGTGAAAGAGATATTTGAGCCAAATAAAACAATCAGTCTGCCCTGCAACATTTCCTCTGCATGCGTACTAATGAGTGTAATTAAGAGTTAGTTAATGGTTTGTCCATTTCCACCACTAGGGAAATAGTCAAATCCATTTTTGCTGAGTAACTCAGTAATTCTTCAGTTGTCAGACACCAGCAAAGACAAATATTGAACCACACTTTTATATCAACACCTGCAGCTCTTAGTCATGAGAGAATTACGCAACAGCCCAACCATCTAGCCATTATCTATACCCGTCAATTCCTGTCCAGGGTCATGCGGGTCTGCTGGAGCCCATCCCGGCTCTCTTCGGACAAAAGGCAGGGCTAGACCCTGGACAGGTTGCCAGTAGTTTCCTGAGGCCATAATGTTTTTTTTTCTTTGTGAACACAAACAGAGCAGCATTTCATTTATCTAATTTTTTTATGGATTGCTCTCCTATTGAAGGCCTTAATGCTGGCGAGAGACCTTCTTCCAAATTAGAGCAGATATTAACAAAGAATGCCTCCTTTCTGCCTGCAGGAGATAACAAATGCTGGAGTGTGAGCACAGATCATCGAGCTGGTAAGATTACTTGGAGGATAATACTGACAATGATCTGCACAATCTCATAATGTGGGTGGGAAGCACAGAGCTTGAACTCTAAGTGCACTGATGCAACACATTTTTAATCATAAGTGGATTCCTCGTAAATACCCTGGGAGCTTCAGTAACAGATATGAGTGACTTACTCACCAAAACTCACCTCCAAATTTCCATGTTACTACTGAACAGTTTGGAAAAAGTGATATGATTATGGAAAGTTATGGCAAGAGCACTCCTTTCTTTTTTTGTCAAATGTTTTGTTAAATGAATATAACAGGTACAGACAAATGAAATTGGGACACATTGCAATGAAATGAAGCCAGCACCAATATTTTGTGTTTAACAAATCTGAAATCTGATATGGAGGAAGCACACTGAGCTGGTGAGGAATCATGTCGACAATAGTGAGAGCGTCTGGTTGAATAACTGCTGCTTGGGAAGAAGGAGAACACATCATAGACCAAAACAGAGACGGAAGTGATGATGTGATTTAAGTGTTCTTGAAGCACAAGCACTGTTACAAGCTGCAGCCCAAAATATAAAAATCATTACAGAGTGATTTAATGAAACTTTAGGGAAATTATAAATTTTCTAGTTTTAGTAACAAAAATAGGCTGTGATGAGTGGTTTCAAAAAAAAAGAAAAAAACCAACATGTTGCTTTATATAAAGTGAGGCATGCATCTCTGTGATCTCCATGTTTCCACTGTCGTCTGAGTATAAAGCTTTAATCAGAAGATCCAGTCCTGAATGGTAAATATTTATCATTTTCCATAAACACTCTGTCCTGTTTCTTTTTATATCTTCTTAACATGCTTCATATTTTTATTTTACAATCTCATTGCAGTGAGCTGTTTGCAAGCTGTACAGCTGTCTATTAACTCATCCAACAAATACAGAACTTATTCAGCTTTGGGTCTAAACAAATCTGATATTCCCTCTTCAGTGAATTATTGTCTGTTTTTCATATTCTGTAGCTGTGAAACGTGAACAGAGAAGATTAACTCCCAAATGAGTGCTTGTAACAAGTCAGTCTGCAAGTCAACAACTCGCTATGAATGGATGAATGGATGAAAATGATCCATGAAAGCTGGACTAAAGTATGTTTCTTTGAAGAATTATTTATTGGGTTATGAAACTATTTCTGCAAAGATCATTTGCATGATAATCAAAGGCAATCTTTTCATGTTAATATGTATCAACATAGTTTTTCAAGCTGTCATGCTCGTTTTGGAGCAAGAGTCTAGCTGCCGTTAGTGGTATGTTTGCATTTTAAGACAGTTATGCATCATTTTCACTTTAGCAGATACATCATTTGTACATTATTTATTTTTTGAATGATGGACATGGTGAGACAATAACCACAAAAACAGTCCAGCAAATTAAGGCAACTTGTAAATTACTTTAACTATATTCCTTCTCATAAGCAGCAGGAGTGACTTTTGAGGTTGCAAAAGCAAGTTGGTATAACTGTTTATATGAAAATGGCCTACCTGACACATGATCTATGACTCCAGCAACCCTAAAAGCTGTGGATGACTAGTTTTATGTCTTCCTTAATAGTGAGCAGTCTCCATTTAGTAAAATTCTGCACATCCACATGTCATACTGCACTAATTGTTTGCCTTTGTGGTGATGGTAAAAGAAAATATTTGAAACTGAAATGTACATATGAGAGAAAAGCTGATATAAAGCAAAAATAAAAAAAATCCTTTGACAAACTGCTGGAATGTTGGTGCCTCATCTTGTCATTTGGCTGAGAGCACTTGTTCACTTTTGTTTACTGGATACGGACTAACTGCATACTTGACCCGAGCCCAGTCGCTCGTCTACAGCTGCAGCTGCCCAAGTCCTTTCATGGAAGTGGAAGCAGCAGCTCCTTTTGTCCTGATATAATTCATATCAATCACCACAGTGTGATTCAGTTCAAAATCTGCCTGTGATTAAAATCAGTGAGGACCTTTTGAAGCTCCTCTAGTGTTCTTAAGAGATTGCAAATACAGAAGTCACAAAATTAGAACGTAAACTTTTTTTTTCAGAGAAGATCTGCCTGGTCTTTTGATGTGAGTGAATTATGAGACATGCATTCATTTCATTGTTGATCTGTCGACATGTTTCAAAGCTGCAGCTTCGAAGAAAAGGATGTTTTTGTAGGTCACCTAATTTCTGAAATTTACCTTTCACATCTGCAGATTGTGGAAAGTTTGACAAACCACACTTCAGAAAAAGAAAAAAACAAAACAGCTCTCCCTTAAAGCTCTTGTGGTATCGCAGTAACTGACATTACACAAAAGTACTTTTGCTGATGCAAAGACGTTGTACAACCAGAACAACTGAAAACTCGTGCTCTGGACTCACTATGTTCACTACTTAGAGTTTTTACCACAAGACTGCAAATGCACTCTAGACTCTGAATATTTCAACTTGCTCGCTGATGTTTTATTTGGGTTCTACGTCCATTTAAGATATATGGGAAACCTTCTATGAACACGCATTTGTTGACTTTAGGTCTAGTTTACCAACTATGTAACACAGTCCGTACACTGTCGTAGCTTGCACAGTTGGTAGATTTGTTTTCTGTAATGACATTTGATATTTTAGTCTATTATTTATTTGTCGCATGGATTAAAATCTGCATATTTCACAGCCTCCTCATTCCATAACCACAATGTTTCATACCAGCTGCACTGACGTTAGATTTTATCTCACTTACTGAATCTGTGCAGTTTTGTTCTTCTTATGTAGATGTTCATAGATGTTTCTCATCTTTTTAGAGTGTTGTACCTTAGGTCTGCTGATGTAACAATAATGCACGTTTATCAAAATTCATGAAGCCCTGAAAACAATAAAAATATAAACCGTGTGTGAATAATAGTAGTCTTGAAGCTGAATTCCACAAACCATTCACAGTATGGTGTTACTTGTTAAAATTCATTATCTTCAAATGGTTCTTAGCTGCTCGTTGGTTGTATGAGATCGAAAAGAGGCACAGTATTTAATTTTTTTCACCATACTGACTCTGAATGAATTTCTTCAGGCCTTTTTTAGATAACCTGCATTTCTCTTTGCTCTTTTAGTAATTAGTAAAGAAACTTTCAGTTATTCCACATCATTCTATTAAGTGGGTTTTTGTTCTTTCCCCTAAAAAGGATTAACATCATTTAAATGTATTGTCAAACTCAAAAACAAAATGGTTTTATTATTCACTATTGCACTTTCCCATAGCTTTATAATTATTGATCACATGCCTTGAGAACCGTTATTTCATTTGTAAAAGCCTCTTATTTCATCAGCCATCAAAGGACAAAGCAAATGTTGCTTCCTGTCTGAAATGGAGAAACACACATATGTTGCATCCGGTCTTAATGGTATAAATGGACAGTTTAAAATGAGAGTAAAACTGTCAACGCTGATTGCGGTCAGACTATGACTCATAACTTCATGAGTTCAGTGGCTCATCTCTGCTAATGACTTCTTCAGTATCGGCTGTTGGTCCACTGTAGCACCACTGGGAATAAAACTTGTCATCATCATAAATATACTATCTTTTCATCTATGGAGTTGTTTGTGCTTGTTGTATGACAGTTTTGACATCCATCATCTATGCTGCAGCATCACACTATCTACTTGCTTATAGTGCATCTGAAGTAAAACGTTAGTATTTGGTGACCCCTTTGAGAAACAAACACAGCTTTGACTGTTGTGTTCTGCATATTGATCTGTTTTTTTTAATGATGAATCCAGGTACCACGAGTGACTGAGGCAGTGACAGAGGTCCAGTATCTTTCCCGGCAACATGGAACAATAACATGATGAACTAGATGGGGCTGGTGAGCAACCCAACACCTTTCCAGATGGGAAACTAACTGTCCCTACTACACCACAGGCACCCCGACCTCTAAATTACACTGACAAGCCAAAAGCTATGAAATGCTTCTCAGATAGTCCCGTCAAAAGCTAGAACTGTTCATCAAACATTATCAAAAACTACAAGGCTGCACAAAGAAGGAAGATGAAAATTAGCTTCAGATAGCAAGTTACCAGAAAACCATTTTCCTCCATTGCAACTACATTCAAAACATTCAAGGAGCCAAGAACTCTGAAAGGATCTCTGAAACTAGAGCCACAAGTGCCTATAATTGTGCCAAGAAACACCAAAAAGTGGTGTTTAATTAGTGAATTCTGGTCCAAATTAGAGTAAAATGAATACGTTTTACACCATGGCAGGGAGCTGGAGGGAGTGTGCACAGCTTCAGTTGTAATGCTGCTGTAAAATAAACAGTTTCTGATAAATACCAACTAAATGAAATGAATATAAAGCTGCTTGCCAACAAATCAAAGTTTTGTTTAGATAGTTAAACTTGAAATAGTATTTTCCAAAGGATTCTGAAGGAGCTATCTAAAGCAGCTTAATGACTGTGCTAAGTGGATTTGGATCCGATTCAGCTGCTGAGTAGGAGTTTGTCACGGCAGTGACAGCTCTGTGAGTCTATAGCCTATTTAGATACAGAAGCGCTATGAGTTATGACAAGTGTCACCTCTGCTGTGATGTTTACAGTGTTTTAGATCATGGCTGAGGGAGTTGTGAGTCTTTTTTTCCTTTCCTTTTTTAAAAAAATAAAAAATACTGATGACCCATATAGTTAAAAAAAAAGAAAGAGTCTGAAAATGACGTATCATGCTCCGCGTTGCATTCCACCTAGTCTTTGTCATCCCTATTCTTATCAAATCATCTCTTCAACAGCTAAACATCCACTTGTGGCTTCAGTGCCAATAGACCTGTGAATACTGTCATGTGGAGCACCATTAAAGGCCTTCAAGAGATGTTGTTGATGTCTCTGAAATTGTGCGTGTGCGTTTTGTAGTGTGTCTGCCGGGTCTGTCTCTGTACTCTGGTGGTGAATAGCTTCCATATATGAATAAAGGTGATATTTCAGTTTTTCTAACGCTATGGTCACTCTAGGAAAAGTCATAACATTTCCAGGTGAAATAAAAAACATTTTTGAGGAATTATTTTGCTGTTAAAAACAATGGTGTCTTCTTTTTTTTTTTTTTTTTTACCAGGAAACAGCAGAAGAGTAGGCTTCGTGTTGTCAGTCTGAACTCCACATGTGAGACGAGTGATTCATCCGTTTCAACGTGAATATCACTGTTTGGCAACTTAGAAAAGTGAGTTATTATGTTGATCACACCCAAGTTGTTGTGGATACAGCTGTTTATTTCACCCCAGTTGCCATTAATGCAAAATACATCCAAAATACTGACACGTGAGTTGTAAAATTAAATGAATCAGAGTCAAAAAGCTATGCAGAAAGTCTTACCTTCTCGGTGCGTCCATGGTTGTGTTTTTGGTTTCATGTCTTTGAGTGAGTCAGATCTGTATTTTATGTTTGTGAAACATGTTGGCAGCTTCTTCCCAGACTGGCTCCCTTCCTTTCTTGGCTCTGTGCTACCTGAGAAAAGAATGGCACAAGATTTGACTGTTGTGAGTGATGTAAGAAAAGCCCTTCAAGCATGAATTCACCTCCACTGTGAATCATTTACAATGGGACGTTGGGCAGAGGGCCATAATGACATGTTTTGACATAGACAGAGGAGCTGAATCATCCACCTGAGGCTAACACCATTGATAAATTTAAGAAACAAGTCCTCGCACACTTCAGTTCTGCCACAGCTTCACTGGGAGAAGGGGCTGACATGGGAAACAGGTAAGAACAAAAAAAGGATCAAGAAATTCAATTTCAGCTTCCTGCCTATACACAGGTGAGTTCTGAGAAGGTGTCTCAAGGCTGAAGGAGAAGTTGTTGGCTTGAACTCCCATTTAGGTGCCAGGAAGATATCAGGACAACATGAGATTGGAGAAGTGGTACCAGACTGTAATCAAATAGGGGTTAAACTTTAGGAGTTAAATATGTGTCATGTTGTCAGACCTTGCATTAAATATATAAATTATGATATTTATTAAAATTAAAAATGATAAATAAGTTAAAATCTTATTCCAGCTTCCTCCCACAGTCCAAAGACATGCTCCTTAGGTTAATTGGTGTTCATAAATTGTCCCTAGGTGTGAGTGA
>JBAMYA010043442.1:0-13379 GCA_037176975.1 Arrhamphus sclerolepis | reverse complement strand
GCTTCATCACCACAAGTCTAAAATGGACAAATATTCAAGATGGTATGTTACAGAAGCTTTAAAATGTTATTGAAGCAGCATTTTGTTTTGTTTTGTTTGTTCTTAAACTGCAGTCCGCCTTGGCAAGTATACGTCTTCATTGAGTGCATTGTCTTTTGAGAGTGGGAGGCTTATGGATTAGGTAGTTTCTATTTTACACCTCAGTGACTATCCCAGATCCCTGTTTGCTATTCATAAAGCTGATCTATTTGTATCCATGTCCATCTGTCGGCAATAGATTTTTACTGAGAGTAGATTAAATTAGGACTGTGCTTAATATTAAACCTGTGTTTTTTTGTTTTGCATTTGATGTCATTACCAATCCTGTACATTCACTAGAACTGTAGCACGTTGACATAGACACCACTGCGATGTGGCATCTGGACTTTCCAATCAAAAATAACATTGCCTTTGGAGCTTTTTATTGACTTCCAATTTAGGACTTAAAAGATGTGTCACAGTCGAAAGCAGACACAGCAACATGCCCATCATGTCAGAGGATAATGTAAAGTGATTGGTTCCCAAATTATGAGCCTATTTTATCAAACCATCATCACACACAGCTGTGAGTATTATTGCGTAGTTCTCATCTGCTTCGTCCGGTTTTTCATCAAAGCAGTGTGTCACAAAGCTCCAAACCTTTGATCTTTTCCCCTTCCTGTATTTTACCTGGTTGATATAGAAATGCATGAAGTTGCCATGGCATTGGAAAGCAACAATGACACCACCTGCTTTCATCTCCAGAGTGAGACATTGCTTTGCCCTCTCATTCCAAAGGATTAGGTGGGCGTTCCAAAATGGAAATCTGCCAGTCTATCACTGGTGTAATGTTGCTTAGAACTTGTCTTTTGTGTTATAGTGCGCTGAACACAATGCACAAAACACACCCGAGGCCTAACTTAAACCTTATTCAACTATGTGGCCAGAGGTTTATCAAAAAATACCGCCATTTGCTGTGATTAAATTATCCCAAATGTTCCCACTATCCTAAGAACACAAACTATAAACATTTTAAATCCAATCAGTTCAACTCCAAAATAGAGAAATACAAAATCAAGCACGAGCTCTGTTGCACAATTACTTTTTCTGAGCAGTTACATGTATGTGCACGTGCACGCTCATCCGTCCACCTTCATTACTGCTGATCACTGCAGTAAACAAGTACATAGTCATTACCTTCACATTATCCCCTCACTTCATAAATATTGAACTCAAACATGGTCACAGCAGATAAACAGATGCTTACAAAGTTTATCTTCTGAAGTCTTCACGTTTTATCTTTTTGGACAAATCTCTGTCTTTGCACGTGTTGAAAACAGTCGCACACGTGCATAAACATATGCCTTTCCTCTGCTGGTCGTCACTAATTTCTTCTCTCCTTTCCCTTTTTCTCATGTTAAGAGTGCTTGTAATTTCCATGTGACCACATAATGAACCCACCGTTCTCTCCAGCTCACACGCAAACTTTTGTGTGTGTTTGTGTCCTGCCATTTAAGAACTACGCTCCAGGGACATCATTGAATGATACTGTTTTCCTCTTTGTGTGTGTTTGTAAATGTGCTTATTCTGTATATTCATCTGTGTTTGTGTTTACCAGTCTTCCTCAACTACTGGCATTTGAATGATTCCCAATAGATCTGAGCAGGACTAATATTTGGCCTCTATAGAGTCGTCATGTATCAGAGAAGGTACTTGCAATGACATTTGCTTGTAATGACATCATATTGTCTCAGTGATCTACTTGTGATTTAAAAAAATATTTAAACCAAGTGGAGTTTTTCCACATCATGTACTATTTTTTATTTTTTTTCTACAGTGGTTTCTGAAGTACATGGGCCCATTCTGAGCTGAAATTGTGAGATTTCATCTCATGCTTTGTCCAACTACTTTAGAAGCAAGGTGTTTGATGAAGATGACCCATGCCGTGGGAGAAGGAATAATAACTCGGTGTGTGGGTTGGTTTTAAGTCCCCAGTTTAGTGTGTGATGGGTGTTAAAGCCTAAACAAACTTCAGAGCTTGGCTGCTATTCCCACAGGTGTAACCAGTGGCACAGATGCACACATGAACGCACACATACACACAGGAAGGGTTAGAGGTTAAACTCCTCCTCCCATTCTTTTGGTTCCTGTGGAGATGAGGATAAGAAGTCAGTGGCCTGCGGGCAAGACGGAAGGAAAGATGCATCAATGATGTATGCAGAATAAACATTCTTTAAATTTTAAACCTGTCCTTACTAGATTTCATAACCGGGTAAATACAACCTTGTATGAACAAAACAGGTGACATCTTATACCATGTCATTATTGAACAAACGGTAAATCAAAATGCAGTGGAAAAATAAATGCACCACATTATTCATTAGTTTGTTTATTTTAAACTCATCTGTTGTAGAGTTGCTGCTTTTGCTTGGAATCAGAGCTTTAATTGTTTGACAGTTGGTCTTATATTTGACGTATACAGAGAAGTTTGTGGTTGACTGAACGTCTGCAAGGTTTCAAGGTCCTGTGGCCATGGAACAAGCTCAGATCATCGACCCTCATCCACCACACTTGTCAGCTGGTGTGAATATTTTTGTTAAAGTGCTTTTTTATTTTGCCAGAGTTGGCACTCTGCATTATAGCCTAACATCTAAATTTTGATTGTTTTCCAAACCCGAGTCATGCTGCCATGTGTTAACAGCAAGGAAGCTTTTGGCAACTCTTCCAAACAAGCCATTTTTGATCAGTCTTTTTCTAATTTTACTGTTGTGAATATTAGCATGGTAACTAAGGCCTGCAGAGAGATTTATGTATGTATTTATTTATTTCCCGGAGCATTTCACACTCTGACCTTGGAGTGAACTTGCTGGGACATCCTCTCCTGGGAAGTGGCTAAATGGTTTTCCACTTGTGAATAATTTTTCCCGCTACAGAGCGATAGACTCCAAATTGTTTGAAAAATGGCCTTGTAATCCTTCACAGAATAATGGGCAGCAGAAATTGCTTCTCTGAGATCGCTGCTGACGTCTGTCCTACCTGTCATTGTGTTAACAGACAACTGACTGCTTGAGATGAGCAGACGAGGTGACGCTTTCTTAGAGGTGTTGATGATTGATTAATGAAGTGCTCTTGATTAGCAGCACCTGGCTGCTACTTACCCTCTTAAAGGTAGGGTAAGGGATTCTATGGGATTTCTACCCTGGGACCCTTTTACACGCATTCGGTGAACAATTCGGTGAATAATTTTTGCCTTAATATGTCACGTTTTGTTCATTTGTTGCATCTAATATTAAGACCAGATAGGAGAGAGATTTTTATTTATTTATTATGTCCTGCTATGTAAAATCTGAGAGTCGAAAGAGGGAGTACTTTACTTTTTCTCAAATGTCTATCAAAAGCTTTATTTCCTGTTTAAAAAGTGCATTAGAAGAGTTCATACAAAAGTGTGTAAAACATAACATCATGACTGAGTGCAGTTAAGTGACGGATTCAAAATTCTACACTTCCAGGAGCACCCAGATGAAGTGCAGCAGTCCAGCTAGTCTCACTTAGTATGTATCAAATGTGAACATAAAAAAAAAATCATAGATGAGAGGAAGAAACCACTATTTGTGCCTTTTTTCTGTGCTGCAATGGCTTTACAAGAACAGCAAAAATGCTGTTTGATGTGGGTGGACGTTTATGTGCTATTTCCTGGTTGGAAAAGCACTGTTTCTGCTGGCATCACATTACATGGCTTCTGGCCTATAAAACTGGCAGCAATTAAAACCAAATCAGTTACCTCCTGCTGCCATCAGGGACTGTTGATGTGTAAAATTACTCCAAGCAGTTTTAAAAACAGTTGTCCAATGTTGCAAAAGCATTGCGAGTCACTGTTTGTCACTACTGGTAGCGTTACTCTGGTGTAATGACTCCCCCCTACTCTTAAAGCAGCATGTAGTGTAATGCGTGTAAAATAACAGATGAGCTTCCACTACTGATGTGCTTGAAAATAAATGGAACAGTTCTCAAGGGAAGAAGATGTGTAGAAACACAAGGTGGTTCTCCAGGTGTCATTGCAGCTGTGTGTGTGTGTGTCTGTGTGTACGCCCACCTATGTGTTAATATTCTTACAGTATTTGATTTCCTTCATGATGTATTACAAAAATGCTTCCCCCGCCTCCCCCTCATCATTCTCTGCTATGAAGAGATCTTGAAATGCACCCACCGCCTACTTTATTTTTGGCAGGAAGTAGACTCTTGGCTAGAGCGTAGTGGAGATATCTACACACACACACACACACACGCACACACGTCTGAAGAGAGTTGGGAAGCACAGCAGTGAATACAGGTCATCTTTTTCATCAACCTTCTGTTCGTTCTCATAGCCCTGATCTTCAGTTCATCACCAGCTCTGATGATAATCTTATGAAATCATTTCAGTCCCTCATTTTTTTTCATATGAAATTTTGAAGAAGTCATTCCAACGCACAAAAAAATGTCTGCTCTGCCCTAATTTCCCTCGGCAACAAGGTGAGCTGCAGACTTGCTAAGAGTTTCTCCTCATAGTTGCAGACTTATCAAATTTGTACTTTTAAAAAAAACAAAAACAATTATAGTAATAAACCCATAAAATATTTAGCAACATGCTGGACAAATCATTGGTAAATGCTAATGGAAGGTATTCCTGGAATAACCTTGTCACTGGGACTGTAATGATTATATGCATTGATTTTGAATATTTCTTAATAATCAATTTTAGCGTCACCAGTGGTAGCTATGCATATAGCCCACTAAAGAAGGAAATGGGAAAAGTACAGACTGTGCTGTGAGGAGGATGTTCAGGGTGGTCCACGGAGTTTTCTTTTTATGAAGTATCTTTCTGTGCGCAATCAGTTCCAGAGGCTCCACAACAGCGCCAGCATTGTTTTTTTTCCATTCAGTTTGTTAAGTTTTATTCAAGTGGCTGGCTCTGATGCTGCTTCCCCAACAGATGACTGCAGATAGGATTGCACTCTCCACAACAGACTTTTATAGATGATATGTAACATCTGGCTGCAAACACTGAAGGACCTAAGCTCCCTTAAGAAGTAAAGTCTCCTCTGTCCCTTCTCATAAACAGCATCAGTGTTGCATCTCCAGTCCTTCAAGAGACTCAGGTTGGTGCGTGCCGTCTCCATTCTCCTGATGTGATTGGAGACAAAATTGGAGCAGCAGCAAGATCCATGACTGAGGTGGAAGATGAGACAGCTGAGATGTGACAGGGAAGGGTGGGGGGGGGGGTCTGTTTGGATGGGGTCAGGAGAGGAGGATGCATTAAATACACACACGTACACGTATATACAAGTGTGTGCATTTGTGGTGTTGGTTTGTGTGTGCGCTCATAGTCAGTTAATGCGTTTATGAAGTAGGGCATGTGTGTAAATCATGTGTGAATGAATGTCTTCACCTTGTGTGGTGCTGAACTGTGTGTGGCATAACATGGTAAAGTGCTCCAGAGTGAAGTAGTGTGTGTGTGTGTGTGTGTTTGCCAAGGTTGAAGCAAGTCATGAAAACATAGTTGTAGATATGACAGGAATTTTTGGCTTCACGATACATGTGTATGTGTGAAATGGGAAATCTGGTAGTTTCTCTCTTTAGGAGATATGTAAGCAGAGAAAACCATCATGTTTGTGGCTGTGCTCTGTGTGTAGACTGGTAAGAATGGAAATACTGGTACAATTAGGCTCCTTAGACCTTAATTATATCCCCATATAATTATATGTATTTTTTTTTTTTAAAAAGACAGCTTAATGTTTCCTGACATTAGGCTGACTGCCACACCACAGTCTTATACAGCCAAACAGATCTGACATTTAAATAGATTATTTTTGCTGTAAATTGTCACTTTATAAAACGTGTAGATGGAGCAAGAGAAAGAAGATGAAACTTATCAACAGGGACATGTTACCATGGCAACGCGCATCGACCAGTCTAGAGCTCACATTTACATCACTTTTATGTAAATCTAGTCTCCTCTTTAAAAATTAGGTTGGGGTTGTTGTTTGGCTAACGGTTTTTCTTTGTTGTGGAAACCAAAGTGACGTTTTGTGTAGTTTTATGAAATTTGTCAATTTGAAGGGAATAAAATCTCTAATTTGTCCACAGACACATTGCCTGCGCAAACATTGAATGAAAAGGCTGGAATGTATATGATTCAGTTACTTTCATCTGCAGAAACAGGTTGGGATTTCTTTTCTCAGGAAGCATTTCAGTTCTTTACTACACCAGGCTCCAAGAATGCGAGAGAGTATGTGTGAGATTCTCAGTGGGACATGCTGAGAAGTTGCCCATGTGGAGGAGAAGAAATTTTAGAAGGTAGATGATATATTTATTTGGCTCTGACTTGAACTGTTTAATAAATTCTACCTGCTGATAGCAGTTCATAATCAAATCAGTATGTGTGTGTGCACCACTTGAAAAACAGCACAACTGAACACGTAGACAAATGCAGTGTTTTCACTTTGCTTTGGTTTCTGGTCTGGAGATTGGACCATTTATAGTATCACAGCTGGCTGCTGGTGACTCAACCTTCATTATATCCCTTCTCCTGTTTTTTTTTTGCATTTTTTATACCATCTTTTAGTAGGAAAAAGTCATTTCAATTGCAATAATGATTTCTGCCATGTTTCCCAGCACTGATGTGACATCAGGATGCATAAAACCAAGCAGAAACGGCAAACTGCAAGATTTCTGGATTTTATACGCATGCTAACACAGGAATTATAAAAACAGCAACTGACAGCACAACAATATTCAAAGCTTTTTCTGTAAATATCTTTTCTGTAAGTCTCTGTTAGTGGTACAGACCTGATTTCAGACAGGTTTTGAGAAGCCTGCCACATCATCAGCAGTGCTATGTAACCTGAAAGAATGCTGTTGGTCACAGTGTTCTTGCTGCAATACTAAATGTGACGTCAGTGAAATGAGTCATTTCAAGGAAAAAAAAAAAAAAAGAAAATTAAAAAAGGAGGTTATGAAACACAATTAATTTCGAGAGCTTTTTTGGGGATTTTAATTGTTTTCCAGGGTTAATTTCAAATTCTGGAGCACTGTTGAGACTCAACAGAACAATCCTGAAAATGGCTGTTTTTTGTTTTTACCCTCATTGTGTCTATCTGTTTATGTGATTGTACATTTTGCTCATACGTGTATCAGAGGATTTCTCTTGTGTGTTCCATGTTCATGTCTGTTTTGGGGAACCTCAGCTCTCTCATCTCCTCTCTCCAACCTTATTTTCAGAGGGAGAGATAAAGATGATGCAATTGTGCTTTTTTTTTTTTTTAAAGTACTGCTGGAATCAAAGGAATCTATCTCCAGTCCCTTTTCTTCTGGTGTCTCAGAGAACACCGACAAAAGTGATATACTGGACAAAAGGCTGCCCTTATTCTGTGAAAGGGAGAATATCACATATTTCAAAGATGTGTTATACATGAAACTGTGACACCTCAGCACACAGAAAAACTGCACAACAGTAAAAAGTATTGATCTAGTATTAACTACACATAGATTTTACTTTGTTTATCTTTTATTTTTACAGTCTTCTTTTATAAATCATATATTCAAACAAGACAATGATACCATCCACAATAGATTAGTGTTTCCCTCCCACACATTGATTTATTTATGGTGGCTGGCCACAGTATTTTATTTCAAGAGCTCTGTTGCTGCCAACCAATAAACCCTAGCCCTTCCCCTCTCATTTCTGCACCATCTGCCTGTTCAGATTGGTGCTGTGACAGTCCTTGATGACTTTCAGATCTACGATGAATCTCTTGTCTCATGAGCAGCAGCTGCAGCACACAAAGTCTGTGGAGTGGAATGAGGATTACCACCACTCGTGTAATTGTCAACAGAAATAATGTTCAGTGGAGCACCTCTTAATCACCATTAAACCAGTTTTTAAATAGTTAAATGTGTGTGACAGTTTATCGTTCTGTGCAAAAGAAATTTTTTTCTTCTCCAGTTATAAGGTTTTATGTGTCAGGACAGAATAAAACTGTAATTTCCTTCTTACCGTGTCATGACATAAAGCAAGAGAAACTGCAAAAGTAGGAAGTACATGCATACTGCTTTCATGGGAGTTAAGAGGGTAGGGAGCAACCAGGTGAGACTAATAAATTATACTTGATGAACTGATCATCACCAAGTTTCAGCTCTTCTATGAAAGCAGAGGTTTTATCAGTTGGCTTATTTTTGCATCTGAACTACCACTGCCAAAGTGGAGAGGTTTGACTGCACACAGCGCTGCGTTTGTTTAGCCAAAAGAAACAAAACCATACAGCAAACCTGGATTTCTTGCAGGTATTGGGTCATTCATGAACTCCTCTGTATACTAAAGTGTAAAGTAAAGTTTTCTATGGTCAAACCTTCTGTAGAGTACTAGAATATTACAAAAATGTCAACAAACCTTAACTGATACTTGGTACTTTCTCTGGAAGCTGAACCTCTATTCTTTCCATGTTTATCAGTTATCTCTGTGCTTCATCGTCTCCTCTCTCTGCTCTTTCTGTCATCACTCCAGTCTTTGACCTGGACTAGTCTTTGTTAACTTGAAGAGAGACTTCCAGAGAATGATTGCAGCCGTTTCCCCAAGCAGCTCTCCATCCATTCTCTTTAATTTTCCTCAAAGAGCTGGATGGAGTCCAGATGTCTCACTTGCCTTGTCCAGTCCTATAAGTGCTATTAAAGCACCAGTGGTCATCATATTGCTTCCTGGTAAAAACTGAACATCACTGACGCTGAGGACTCCCTTACTCTGTTCAGATCAGAATTATGTGGACGAAACAGCTTTGTTACTTAACCAAAGAGTTTTGCTATATTTTAATTGATTGTCTTTTTTTTTTTTAACACAGGGTAACATATATTCCTTCCACTGAGTGGTTTAATTCAGCATTTTGGCTGATTTTTGGGAAGATACAGTGTAAAGGGAGCATCTGCTGCGTAGAGGACCATAATTGGCATAAATGGCTGCTGTTCATACAAGCAAAACCGCAGTGCAAAGGTTGCTAATTATATAGAATATTTCAAATAAAATTGCATTTAAAACTGCTTGATTTCAATAACGGGAAGATCCTTTTTCATTGAGTGCTGGGATAGAGTCGTTGCTTTTTAGAGTTAAACTGAGGCAGTGCTGCAGTAGATATCACATAATCATCTAGCAAAATCTCAGATCCTCAAAAGAGAAAATTGTGGCATTCAGAAACTGTTTTTGGATTGAACATTTCTGCTCACAAAAAGCAGCTAAGTGAAGAGTGTAGAATTCTTACTCATGCTCTCAATTGACTCAGTTATTTGATCTGCACAGTGCACTGTCAATGCCCTACTTCCACCATCATGCCATCATGTCCCAGAACTTTTTATCTCAGGCAGTCGAGGCTAAATCTGGGCTAAAACTGAGAGTACTGATGAACACTAATTTTATATGGATCATCCTAGTTTCTGTTTTTTTTTTTTTTCTCCCCCGGTCTTCAAAGAGTCTAACTGTGGTTGTGATGGCAGCATTTAATCAACTGGGTGGAAATGTGCTAGAGAGCCACAGGAGATACTGGCACTGTAGTAAAACTGGGGCAGTGTCAGACCCTGCAGCCATGGCTTTCCCCACTCCTCGGTGGAAATGCATTCTTTCAAGCATTAACTCCTTTTCTCTGCTCATTAACACCCTCTTTACTACTTCCATTTTGTTTCCTCTAGTGCTCCCTGTACCACAGCGATGCTCATGTCAGTAGTTCCACATGGTAGCATCACTGATGTTTAAAGCTGCCTTCAGACTACATGAGCTCAAGCCTGATTTGCAAATTGCCAAACTTGTCGACAAACTTTTGATAGGAAACAAGTTTTTGAGCAATCAGTGCCTGACAGTCTGACAGTTATTTACTACTCAGTTGTATTAAAGAGGCTTGCCAACACTTTTCTGAGCCATCTCTGACACCAGACGGATAGCTAGCATATTAAAAATCTGGAGTTGCCGGCGACTCCATCTGAGTTACGGCCAATCAGAGTGCAAGACACTGTGGGGATGACGTGTGACTAGTGTCTGTATTGAGGGACAGTTATCTTCAATGCTGGTCTTCAGGACCCACTACCCTGCGTGTTTTAGATGTTTCTTTGCTCTGTCACACCTAATTGGATGGCCATCAGCTAGTCCTCAACATCCACACAAGTCTATCAATGACGGAGACACGTGTCAACGATCCAGCCCTGAAAAAACACCCCCTTATTTGATGATGACTTACTCACAAGTTTGTGCTAGTAAAAGGGAAAAAACAGCGATTCACATCACCTTAAACAGGTGATTATAATGATGATTTGGCATGAAAACATCCATGAAAGTCTTTGATCCAGAAAGACGGGCAGAAAGTCTCCACTGTGACAACAAATGCAAGAGAAAATCATTGAAATCACTCTTCCTCAAAGAACCGTTGGAAAGGATATGCACTTTTCTCCCTCTACTGGGTATAACATTGTTAAATGATTTAAGGGATTTGGAGGAATTTTCTAGTACTTAAAGGGCAGGTGTCTAAGCCCGTGTTCGACACCTGTGATCTCCGATCCCTGTGAGAGCACTGCATCACTAAACAGTCAGCTGTCAGTCGCTGATAGAACCACATGGACAGGATTCTTCTGTCCATCTTAGATTCACTTTGTCCTGAGGCAATGTTGACACACCAGGGAAGGACCACCACACAGTGGAAAAGTGTATTGTTGTCCCAGATATTTATTTTGAAGAATGGGGGGGGGGGATTGCCTCAAAGAACTAACCAGACTGTTGCCAGCAGCTCATCCAAAGGGCAGGGTCTGTGAGGGTATGAGGCTGTACCAGTGTCCTCAGCAAAGCTCACTCTTGACAGCATTAATGAGATTTTAAAGCAATGTATGCTGACTTCAGGGTGACAACTTTTCCAAGGACATCCATGCCTTTTTGACATAAATGTGCAATTTTTTTTTTCCCTGGGTGGGCCAATAATGAGCAGCCTGGCATTACTTTTAATGCAATTCATGCTTCAGTGCAAACAGAGGATGTGTTGAAGAAATGTACAATAACTAAATCAACAAGTAATTGCTGTTGTTTTTCTTTCTGTTATAGAGAAATGTCCTTATTGTAAAATATAAGCCATTTTCCAAAATGCAAATGTCCACTTTTCAGTTCTGTTCCCTCTTTGATTTATTTTCTTTTGTTCTCTACTCTGCTTTTTCGTTGCTCTCCCTTTGGTTTCAAGTGAAACTACAGAACTCTTCTCTATCTGCTGGATTCAGCTGCTACAGTTTTACACGTACACACATTCTCACAGACTAAGACATAAAACTATGTCAGCAGGAAGCCTTTTCCTGGCTGCTTGTTCTGTGTTTTGTGTGATCTTGGATGCATTAAAGGAAAACCTCTGCAGTCACACCTATTTAGTTGCGCTCTCTCTCCATGTTCTTTCGCCACCAGAAAATTGAATTTCTATCGGTGTTGTTGTTGCCTGTGATGTCCCTGTCCCAGATAAGTCACTTACATCTCTGTGTTTGCAGAGACACAGTCATGCAAATGTAACCAGCAAAAGTATTGTTTGCTGGCAATTGATAAGAGTTCTCTGTATGGGTCCCAGAAACAGTTTAATAGCAACAGCAAACGGTAAAGACGGAGAATAAGGTAGGTAGACTTACTCCAAAAAAAAAAAGAAAAAATTAGAGTGTAATTTCCATGATTGGAATCTTGAATCCATATTCACTGGGAAAATGAAAATTAATCAGTCAGCAATGGCTTTAAAGGCACCTAAAAATAATAAAATCTTCCAAGCTGCTATCTCTGAGGTTGTATGAACAGGCAGCACTAGTTTGAGCTTAGCTCATACTAGCCGAGTTTGGATTCAGTAGGTACAACCCAATATTGGCATGAAAATTATGTTATTTTAATGTTTTAAATGGATGATAAGTCACTTACACTAGTAAAACAGCCTTATGTGGCCAAGTTGAATTTGGATTTATTTTACTATTATCTTGTGTTCTTGTAAGCATCTTTAGACACTTTTTGCCTTTCTTTGCTATACCCAGCACGTAAGATTTTTCTTTTTCTTTTTTTTTAATTTGCCCATCTCTAGCTTTAAATGGTTTGTCATGTGATTTAACTTAGCATTGAGGTTTTTAAAAAAATAAATTAGGACTGCTTTGTTGGCAGTGGAAACGCTCAGACTTTGGAAAAGCTACAAGTTAGGTTACCCAGAGGCTGGATCTGTTTTGTAGAGAAGCCTCATTGTTCGTGTATAAAGAGAAGATATGCAGAGGCAAACTGCTGCTCATACAAAGAAAAAGGCAAAACGCCTTACAGAACTACTTCTGAAATCAATATGGAATATTTGAAATAATCATGCATGTTTTTGAAAATTACCTTCTTCAACTCAACAATGAGAACTGAGGAAAGTGTTTCCTGTTGAAGCTGCTGAAGATTTCACATAAACATCCAGTTGCATGACAGGGTCGAAACACATCTCAGAATTGTGCCATTTGGATAAAGATATGCAAATATAAACTTCTGGAGGAAAAAAAAAAAACATTTCTACTCACAAAAGTGACTAATTCTTGAAGATTTTTCTCAATCGCTTAGACCACGTTCACACTGCAAGGCTTGATGCTCAATTATGATTTTTTTGTGAGGTCGTTTACATTACCTAAGATATGCGACTTGTGTGTGATCTTTAGTATGAACTGAAAGCGACCCAAAAGCGTTCCGCATGCGCATTGTAGAATACGCCGACGTCACACGCAGCGAGCGTGGCCAGTGTTCAGACCGGAGGGGATGCCCGGTTGTGGCGCTTGCGGGCCGCACGGGCCCCGGCAACCCCTTCCGGTTCCCCAGCGCTCTCCCCCACCTTTCCCCTCCCTCCTTCCTGGCTTCGGTCAGGCCAGAGGGGGGCGCCATCATCCGTCGAGCCCCCACCATCCTCGCTTGAGTCGGGCGCGACTGCCGGTGGACTGTCGCGGTCTCCGTGCTGTCCGGGTTACGCGTACGCTCCGGGATTCGGTGGTCTCTGGCGGTGGTGGGCCGCCCCCTCAGCGTGGGGGATCTGGGCGGGGTTTGCGATGTGTGTTCGCGAATAGGGTTTCTGTCGGGGTTCGGTTGCGACGCCCCTCGCAGCCCGACAATCGCGGCAGACCTCCACCCCCCCCCCCCCCAGAAGCTCCATGAGCCTCCGACCCAGCCGGGGTTGGTGACGTAAAGGTCGGATGAATGCGACCTGCCAGTTCAGACTGAAGTCGCATATAAAATGATCTGATCGGTATCAGAATTAGGACTACATATCCAAACGGCCTGGGTCGGATTTGAAAAAATCGGATCTGTGTCGTTCATACTGTCAATAAAA
>JBAMYA010043441.1:0-13379 GCA_037176975.1 Arrhamphus sclerolepis | reverse complement strand
GGTCTTTCATCAGTTCCCAGAGTCAGAACCAGACATGGAGAAGCTGCATTCAGCTTCTATGCTCCGCATATCTGGAAAAAAAGAGCTTTACAGCGCTATTTACCACGTCTAAACAGAGTTTACTCTTGACTTATAAGAATGTGCACAATGACACTTCTGCGACAAGCTTCTTGGTATGAAAAGAAAAAAAAAAGAGAGAAGAAAAGAAGTCTTTTGAATCATTACACATCCAACGGTTTAGGGACCAATTCACAACTGTCAAAGTTAAAGTGACCTTTGGATTTCTAACTCAGTTTTGTGTTTAAATTAGAATCTGGGCGACGTTTTGGAGTAGATGGGGATAGTTGTCTGTCGCCTGTTCCTACAAGAGAACAATGTAAGATCCACCCTGAGGTGGTGAAAATGTTGAAAGTTCACATTCTCTTATGGAGAAATAATCAAAAAGAATTATGCTCCCATGCAGAATGATGGGAGCTTACTGTAATTTGGGGTTTCCAGTTAACGAGGATTGTTTTCTTGGTGCTGATGCTCTCTAATGCAACAACACATTGTTTTTATTTATTTATTTTTTTTACAGCATTTGCTTGGCATTGAACTCAGAACGGAGAGAAGGATTTGTGCCGATCGGTGAGACAGAGAGATCGGGATGGTGAGGATAGAGATGGAAATGTGCTTATAAATGAGGAGTGTTGGGGCAAGATGGAGAGAGTATTTTGGAGAACTGCTTGATAAAGAATATGAGAAAGAGAGAGACGGGCGGAAGGTGCAGTGCACATAGATCAAGAAGTACGAAGAATCAGTCAAGCTGAAGCAGGAGCAGCTTTGAGGGGAGTGAAGAATGGAAAAGCAGTTAGCTGTGATGTCATACCAGTGGAAGTATGGAAGTGTCTAAGAGACAGGAGTGGAATATTTAACTAGATCACTCAACAACATCTTGGAGAGAGAAGACTGGGAGAAAAATGTACAAAGGGCTGATTTTTAAGATCAATGGTGATGTCCAGAGCTGCAGCGAGGCATATAGCTGATGAGCCACACAAAGATCTGGGGAGACCAGAGAAAGCTTGGTTAAGAGCAGCAGCACGGTTTCATGTTGCAGAAGAGTTCTACAGATGCAGTGTTTGCTTTGAGAATTTCACTCTTTGTAGATCCAGAGAAGTTATATGACCTTGTTCTGAGAAAAGTGTTTGCAGTATTGCTTAAGGAAGTCTGGAGTGGTGGAAAACTACACAATCGTGTTACAGGGCACACATGAGACCAATGAGCTGAACACTAGGAGTAACAGAGGGGTTTCAGGTGGATGTGGGACTGCATCAAGGATTGGCCTTGAGCCCCTTTTTGGTTTGACAGATGAAGTGAAACATGAGTCCACATGGGCTGTTTGCTGACGACGCTGTGATCTGTGGTTAGAGTAGGGAGCAGTTGGAAAAAAAAACCTGGAGAAGTAGAGATACTGTATTTGCTGGAGTGAAGAGGAATGAAGGTAGACAGAATACCTGTAAGCAAATGACAGGGAAGACGTGCAGATGTGAAGAAGGTGCAGGCGTTTAAATATTGTGGCTTAACTGTGCAGATTTCTAGGGAGCGTGCAAAGAGTTAGAGAGATTGAAGGAGGAAAATGAATGGGTGGGTGGCTGATGTGACAGAAGAAGATGTAGAAGCTGAAAGAAGTTTGACAAACTACCTTCGAGTTTACGTCAAATTAAAAATCACACAGAGCTAAAAAAAAAAAGTCCTTTTAGTCTCTTATAGAATTCATAGTAAATTAGTAATTGTATAAAAAAAACATATTCCAAATGAAAAACTGTCTGCAGATGAGCAACACATTAGATTTTACAACTTTTTACAGCACTTCACTGTTGCCTTACTTTTTTATTTTCAAACAAATGACACCTCTCGTTACAAAATGCTCTGTGCCGCATCTGTAGTTTATCAAAATGAATAATAGGTTCTTGTCACTTTAAGAGACTTAATACTGTAAAAGGCTATATAATTTAATCTGTCACACCAATTTAATAAATCTGCGTGTGTTAAATCATAAAATGCAGCCTGCCTTTGTTGTACCCAGCAACAAATGAGGGACTGAGCAGTGTGTTCATATTTTACATGACAGCAAAGTGCAGAGAGGCTGTAGGCACATTTTTTATTGATTTGTGTGTGTGTGTGTGTGTGTGTGTGTGTGTGTGAGCACGTGTTTGGGATCTTTTATAGCTGAGTGAAGACATCCATTAAGTTGAAAAAGGTGAAAGTAAAAGGTGATAAACGTATGCAGCATAGTGGAGGGAAAAGAACTCAATACAACTAAAAATACACAAACAACAAACTAAATATATAATTTTCAGTCATCAGTCTGAATAACAAGTTGTTGACAAGCTTCTCATTATGGACACACATACTGGCAGTAGGTTAATTAGAAACTCAGGCTCATAACGTTAACTCCCTCTTATCTCAGTCTTCCCATTGTGCCCATTTCATGACTAAATTCATATGTGAATACATTTATTTGGCGTGAGTCTCAATCATCTCCTATTTGACAGTACAGAAAAAATAAACAAACAAACAAAAAAACAATTACAGCTCTGTTGCCTGAAACTCCTGCTTCATCTAAACCATGAATTATAAATCATGAGTCCTACAGAAGTAAATTAATAATTCAGAAGTAAAAATATCTGCAACCTCATACAACTACAGTTGCCATTAAAAAAAAAAAAAAAAGAAAAAGTTATTCTCTTTTAACTTTTGGAACCTTTTCTTTCTCTTTTTCTAATGCAGTTCCAGTCAACATTCCTATCATTTCATTTGGACGTGCATGTGCTTCGTATTAACTCACGAGTCGTCAGAAACTGTTTATAAAATCATAGTCGAGCTGCAGCTTTTCCATCTGTTTCTTCTCTTCTTGTGATGTCAGTATTATTGCATGCTGCAGACATATACCGCAATTATCTCAGCTGAACTACTATAGATTTATTTTTCAATCCCAGATTAGAAAGAGCTGAAATGCAAATAATATTAATAATAATGATAACAATAATAATAATGATGCAGGGATTCCTGAATTAACTTTTTACTCGTGTTTCTTTGCAGAAGCCCACCTCTCAAAAAGTGACCTTCTGGTGCTGCCCACCTGGTCGGCTGAACGTGCCCCTATAATTTAACAGATATTCTTACATTACCTTACAGAGCCAAGCTTGAACTATGGCCAACATAAAGAACCAGTGAGAATCAAAGGCCTCTGCTTTGTCTCCCCACATCACTTGCTTCTGAACAAAATAATATGTTGGCAAGACCAATCAGCATATTACCATTTCAGTTAAATGTGTTACAAAGGGTCCAGACCACTTAATTTTATTTATTTTTTAAGTTTGAACAGATCATTTCATAGATCTAGACTTTTATGAGGCATTTAAAGTTCCTATAGTGACACTGGAGAAGGGTGTCAGCAGTGGGAGACTTTACCTTTGCAACGTGTTGAATCGGCTGTCGACAGTCTGGCAGCTCTTACTTTGGAATAGATGTCCTTTGATCATTGTGACCCCCCCACCCACATCAGTTGGTTTGGTGTCTCATGGCCTCGACTCCTTTGGTGTTCATTTACGAGTTTTGAAGCTGTCCAGAACTTTTACATGTTAACTGAAAGTCTACACTTCGCTCACATCTTGGTTGTGTCGTTTCCAATCAAATGCAGTGATGCATAAATCATAAAAACTGTCATAGTCAAAATGCATTTGCACCTAACTTATAAAATAAAAAATGAGGATTATTTTTATTCAGTGTCACAAGCATGTAACGCAGGAATGTCTGTATAACCATCTGTGTCAGACAGGCTCTCCAGTCTGAAAATAAGACCAAAACTCATGTTGCAGGATGAAAGTGGTCTACGTACTGTCCATAGGAGGGAATGTGAGTGTGTGGTTGCTCGTCCATGTGTGGCCCTGTGATGGACTGGCGACCTGCCTGCCTATCCATCAAGAGAGACGAGGACACACATGCAAAGATGTAGTTAATCAATAACACTGTTTTTATTTAAAGTAATTCAAATATTTTAAGTTTTTAGAGTTCCTGCAAATCATATATCCAGGTTGTTTGTGCTACCCTGAAGTCATGACTGATTACCCATCTGTACATAGTTGCACTGAGGTTGAGCTTAAAGAAACCTCTTGTAGGATGATGAGTCTTAATGCAGAGCACTCAGCCTGAGGATTAATGTTCCCCTGTGTGATATGCACTTCTAGCCTTCGAATGGGACTGATCCCTCACCATGAAATTAAAATTCCTCATCCTTTATTTTCTTTTATTTAAAAGGACTTCGGGGGGAGGTTGAAGTGGCCTCAAAAGGCTTATGGAAGGCATTTTTTAGAATACGAGTGCATACATATATTGGTATTGATATCATGTAGATTGCAGATTTATGAGGCTTGTGGAAGGATGATAAATGTCCCCTCCACCACTATCAACCAGACAAGGACAAATAAGGGAACTGATTCAAATGTCTTTTCATCTTTCCAAAACAGCAGTTCTATGAGATCGATGATATTACTGCCTGCTTCACTGCTTCTCCAATCAAAGCTGTGATCAAAAGCCATTAAGTCCTATCCTGTGGTTTCATTCAAGAGTTACGCTGCTGCTAACTAAGCCGAAGCTTCAATGTCCCATTGTGTATGAAGAATTAAAGGATTCTTATGATCTGAAATGTGGGCTGCAATTGTCACGCCCCCCTTGGGGTTGAAATTTAGCGACGTCTATCAGCACTGATGCTTTGTCTGAGGGAGGACGCAGCCAAGTCAGGAGCACCATGTCTGTGACTGCAGGCTCCAGGAAAGTTCTGTTTTTAATCAAGGTCGGCTCCCAAAAGAGTTCCTGCCATCCTTTACATGCACGTCCGCAGAAATCCTGTCTCCTCTACTTAAGTGCGCACACTCCTCCTCGCTTTGACCCGGAGTTTCCACGAGCACAGAGTTTATTGAATTAAACTGACCTCGCTTTCTCGTCTTTCAATGAAAACAATCAATCTGAAAGCCTCAGATTTGCTGCGAACTTTCAAACTTTGAACAGGAGGAGGAGGTCCTGAATTGAACTGGAAAAAACGAGGACGTAAGTTAGCGGACACTTGGGAAATAGAAAAATAGTGAAAAATTCACTTTTTAAAAAATTTATTTAGAGTAAAAAACAAAACAAAAAACTCCACAAAGTAGATAAAACACTAACAAGAAGAGCTGCAAGTTTATTACTAAAAAAATTAGCTTCTGATGTGTAAACATAGAAGTTAAATCTACAACATCCTCCATGAATGATGAAGCACTGCCTTCATCGTCCACACACCTGATTAAATACTCATTCAGGTCGTTACAGATCACAAGACAACAAAACATGGATAAAATGCCATGAAAATTTATTTTAAACAAAATAGTAAGTGCACGAATGAAAATCAATCATGAAATGTTGGACAAGTATGTTAATGTGTTTCTAAGACAATCAAAACTTTGCTGTACTTTGACGCCTCCGTCACTCCTCAAGTCTTACGTCGTCGTTTTCCACTAACAGGTGATGAAGCTTCAGCTCCGCCTCTTGAACTGCACGGTCGTTTTTGGACTGAGCTCTTCTCTCCGTCTCTGTGAAGGAACATTTCCAGAGATTAACTTTCTTTTCTTTCTTTTTCCAAATTGTAGCACCACTAGATATAATCTGCATAAACATTTTATAGATGATTAAAAAAAATGAAGTAAAGTTGAAGCATACAGTGTTTGATGTATTGACTTAGACAAATATTGGATGGCCTGATCCAGTGCAACCGTCCCTATTTTATGGTGAGACATCCTTCCTCTCCGTCACAATAACCGTGCACACTTACTACACACCACGTTTTTTGCCTTCTGTTCACTATCAGGACACGAAAAAGCTTTAAGGGATAAAACAAAGGATATCAGCTGGAAGGCAAAGGTGACAGTCTTAAAGCCATCATCAGACTAAAGAAAGAAATATATAGTTTAATTACTTCTAAAACTGAATTATTTTCTGATCAGGCATCTGCACACATAACTTTAAGCAGCACCATCTGAGTAGATTAAGTTTAGTATGTGCTCCATTGCAATTATGATGCAAATGGACAATGAAAATAGGCTCCTATTTTCCCGCAGCTGTCCCCAAGTTAACAGAGGTTCATAGTCAATTAACACTGAAAGCCTCTTTACTTTGACCAAATATAACTTAAATACTGCAGACTGCAAACAGCAACTGCAAAAAGGCAGATGCAAATGATAGTCAATTCATATGCAACTGGCATGCTGTTGAAGAGACAGAAAATTACTTTGTCTATCTTGAGCAACAGACCCCCTCCAGTGAGTATATACGAAGGTTGTTCTGCACCTCATACAAAATGAAAAATAATATATATTCAGTGAATGCTGTCACATATCAACACTGGCATATTGTCTTTTACAATAGTAAGGTATCTTGATGGACACGTGAATTGTGGACTGGGCACTCGATGATTCTAAACAAGACGTTTTCACGTCACATCTTTTTGTCCCCCTCTTCCATAGGGCCCAAGACGGACTCCACAGCTCAGCACCAAGTGTTCAAGTGCAGCTCCATTACTGACTCACATTTGACTTTAACTGAGACTCAGATCTCCTTCATTAAAAACAAACAAACAAACAAACAAACAAAAACAACACTTAGATAGCATCCAGAAAAGAGCCCTAAAACCAGTGTCTCACATGTGGAATCACTTGCACGTCTCTTTCACTGATCCACCAACAGATGCATACATTTCCATACAGCCAGAAATAATATGCATTGTATTTTTATTCTGCCATGAGATTCCTATATGGACTTCACTTTGACCAGTTCATTCAATCTCACCTGCAAAAGGCGACAGACAACCCAAAGGGGGTGGGGGTAGGGGGGCAATGCTACGTGTTGGAAACAGCACCGCCGCAGTGATATGAGGGTATGATTCAATGACCTAGTCTGTGGTTCGCAAGTGAATGAGCTCCAACTCAGGGCAGTTATTTCTTGTGTCCCTCGAGGGTGAAGAGACGTGTGAGCCTCTCTTATTGAACTGCCAAAGTCATTTGATTGAGATGATGGTACCAGTACCTGTATGAAATGCTCAATGAAAAAAATAAATAAATAAAAGAAAATGCACATTGGTTTTACAATATATAGTATATATTCAGTAAATGTATTGCAGCTAAAATCCAAACATGACAACTCCTTGGAAGTTGTATTTCTTGCTGACGGTTGAAACCAGAGGTTTCTTATACACTATAAGAAGACGTAACACTTTTTGTCCCTCACTGTCTGACATTAAATCAGACTAAACGTTTCCTGTTTTAGGTCAGTTAGAATAAGCCAAACTATTTGTATTTGCTAAATGCCAGAATAATGAGAGATAATTTTAATTAGAGAATTTATTCTTACTTTCCTCAAAGTAAGAAGTTTCCGTTCACAAAACTTTCTCTGCCTTTAAGCAGTTGGAGAAACACTCCTCAAGCAGGTTGGATTTGAATTAAAAGCTTGCATTACTTTATTACACAGCTTTTTTTTCCTATAGGGATGAGTCTCTAAAATGTGAGACATATTTCTATCACTTGATATACTTTAATATTACCACACTTGCAGGACATCAAATCAGTCTTAAAAGTAGATCTTTTCTCTGTTGTTTGCAAAATACTCCAAAATCAATATGGATTTGGCTTCACAATTTTTCTTCTCTATTATTCATCAATAATAGTAAAATGACAACATTCTGCTTTGTGTTTTTTAATAATTACACTCCAGACCTCTATGATTCTAACTGTATATCACATTAGCTGATTCCTGGTATATGCTTTCATTTCCTAACAAAGGTTTAAACCAAATTCAATGACTTTAACATATTAAGTATGATTGGAAAAAAAAATTTGTGGAGTGCTGTAATTGAAAAAAATCAATGACATTATCATCGTATCCAATTACTATTTGATTTTGTCTGAGACTTAGAAGTGGGCCATGGTTCTGTTTGAGTGAAACACAAAAAAAGGTTATTTGAGTGTGTGCCATTGGTAAAAAAGACAAAAACAAAAACAAACAAACAACAAAAGGCAATGGTCAATGTCTAGATGGAACCTGTAAGTCAAAACCTATTTGAGTTATGATGAAATGGTTTTAAAACAGCTACATCAACCATGATAATTAATTCCCAAATCCATCAGCTGACTCGTTTAAAGAGATCATTTATGTCAGCAGAGAAGCTCAAAATGAACCAAAGCAAACCGCACTGACTTACAGCCTGCTGTTTTCTTTTAGATTCACCTCAACACATATAAAAAACCACAAGTCTAAGTTCTTTAAGTCAAATTATAATATTTATTTATTTATAGTATAGTTGAGTTCAATGCACTGCAAGTTGAGAACGAACTGTCTTTACTGTCTTCCAATATGGCTCTGAAAAGTACAGAAAAGAACAAATGAACAATTTATGAAGTGGTCAACAAAAAGAGCAACCAAAACACCCAACTGGCTGTGATTATATTGTTACAGGTTTATCACATTTACGGTCAACCAGGAATATTTTCTATCAATGTTTGTGCTTCTTTGCAGTAAGTGCCATATTTGGCAGTGTCTTGAGTATTCAGAGTAAGTTTTTTCTTTTGTTTTTATCTTCATCACATTTTATAATTTGCTTTTGTTGTGTTTGAAGCACAAGTGTAGTAAAACTGATGATAATTTATTACTTTGCTGGCATTTTGTCTATTTGCATGTTTTCTCGATCTACACTGTATAGAGCTCTCTTAGCCACCGACTGTGTTTTTATTTTATTTTTTTTAATTACCTAAATATGTATAGACATGGAAATATGATGGTCAGATAGGTTGAGCTTCAGGAGCCCATCAGGTGGAATAAAACAACATGCCCACAGCAATGCTGCTCATTTCCAAACAAGTTTGTAATGGCACGTACATTCTGAATTTTCATAGTAAGCACATAGTGGACATGAGGTAAAAAATAAAATAAAAAAATCACAATAACTTACTCAATGTTACTAGAAGTCACTGGGCCAAAAATGTCGGAAACAGAACTAAATAAGGAAAAAAAGGGAAAGGAGACAGAGTGAGAGGGAGAAAATGTTAATAGCAGAGTTAATCCAATACTTTACTGTTTCAAAACACAAAGTCAGTTAACGATATCTTAACACCCATTGACACAAATCCAGATATAAAAAATAAATAAATAAACAAAAAAACAAAAGGCAATAAGTCAGATCACATTATATGACATTAAATGCCACAAATTTTAGCTACTTATACGGCTATGAAAGCCAAAAAAATATGCCAATTGTCTGCATTATTTGCAGGTAAATTATATAATTTGATTTTGTGACAATAATGTAATACCATAACTAAATAATATTTACAATAAAAACTTTAATGTGAAAAAAACAACTAAAAATATAAATTGTGTTAAAAGTCCACTTGGGCAGTGTGTGAAAGTCATGTTGAACATTCAGATATAAAGCATAGTGAAATAAGAGAAAATGGCAGGAAAGACAAATGGATGGATGGACAGTATTATTAAAGTCAATTAAAGATACTTTATGAATCCCCAAAAGAAAATCCAGTTGTTGCTGTAGTTGTCATGATTCCAGTCTCTTCAAAGATTCATTACATCATATTACATTTAGCAGATGCTTTTATCCGATGTGACTTACATTCATCTTGATTCATGGAATTGATTTGTTGAATTAAGAAGAGATTTGTTGCATCTAACTCCCCCAAAGTTGCAAAAGAAAATTTGAAATAATGATTTAGAGCTGCTGAGATCATTGATCATTGGCATCACTGACGTACAGGACAGTTATTAAACTGGTGGACGCCAGGTGTCCAACACAACAGATGCATCATGTGATAAGTTTATGAGAGAATTATCATTATGGTCCTTCAAGTTAATTTAATTTCTCCATTTCTTCCACCTGCAGTCAGTCAATGATTTCTTGAGTAGTCATTCATTTTGCTGAGTCGATTTGGTGCATCTACTGTAACACTAGTAAACTGGATCAGATTAATGGGTGCTAAAAATGAAAATGTTAATACACTGTTACCAACACTGTGATTGTGTCTTCCCAAACACCTTATCAACTGACTGACTGAGTTGTTAAAACTCTTTTTGGGCAGACAACAATTGGGGACAGTTTATCCAGTGGGCTCTTATTTTACTATCCCCAGTCTGATGGCTGCTGTTGCCGAGCAACCCTTCAACAGGTTTGATCTTATGTCCGCCATCGTTTTGAGGCTGTTGAACCACACAAACTTTGTGACTTTATTTGTATTCAACATAAATATGCAAAAGACAAACAGTTTTATAAATAGCATTGTTCGTCAATATTTTTATCAACTTAAATGGAAATAAGCTGCCTAAATGTATATCTGAAACATAATGACTTGGGAACCTCAGGAAAAAAAACAAACAAACAAACAAAAAAAACTTTTACCTTACATAATGTTTGATTAAATAGCAAGAAGATATATCCATCACCAACAATGAAAAGATCACCTGCCCTTGACTGGATCAGAAATTCAGAGAAAGCACATATTACACCATTTTTAAAAGGCTTGGCACTGGGTACCCGTTTCCTTCCAAATAGATTTTTAACATTATTTCACTAGTTTATAAAGCTCTAAATATTTTTGTACTCATCTGTCAGAGTTGCTTACATATTATGAACCTCCTTGGAGTTGACAAATTTTTAATCAGTCCCAGAGTAAGAACAAAAGCATATGGTGAAGCCTTTTACTATTACGAAAGATCTACCAGAGGACCTGAGAGCAGCTGAAAGTCTGATCATTTTAAAAGACAACTCAAGACCATCACTTTAATTTAGCTTTTTCATCCATCTCTGCTTATCTACTTTTGGGTTGTGGGGTCAGCAGCCTGAGCAGAGGAGACCAGACCTACTTCCAGCCACCTCCTCCAGGGGAATACCGAGGCGTTCCCAAGCCAGCCTATAGATATGATCTCTCTTGTATGTACTTGGTCTGCCGCGGGGACCCAGTTGGACATGCACAGAACACGTATCGAGGGAGGCGTCCAGAGGGAATCCTCACCAGATTCCTGAACCACATCAACTGGCTTCTCTCAATGTGAAGGAGCAGTGACTCTACACTGAATCTCTCCTGGATGACTAAGCTTCTCACCCTCTTCTACAGAGGAAGCTCATTTTGGCCGCTTGTATTGTATCTACAATCTCATTCTTTTGTCAGTTCAACTCTCTCTTCACCACAACAAACTTGTACAAAGTCCGCACTATGGCAGATGCTGCACCGATCCGCCTGTCAATCTCCGGCTCCATTCCTCCCTCACTTGCAAACAGGACCCTGAGATACTAAAACTACTCCACTTGAGGCAGAACCTCATTCCCAAACCGGGAGGGCATTCTACCCTTTTCCAACTCAGAACCATGGAGTCAGATTTGGAGGTGCTGGTTTTCATCCCCACTGTTTCACACCCGGCTGAAAACTGCTCCAGTGAGAGCTGAAGATCCTCGCTCGATGAAATCCGACAGGACAAAATCACCTGCAAAAAGCAGAGGGGCAATCCTGAGGTCACCAAACCAAACCCCATCCACTCCTTGGCTGGGACTTGAAATTCTGTCCGTAAGAGCGATGAACAGAGTTGTTGACAAAGGGCAGCCCCGAAGGAGTCCAAGTCTCACTGGAAACAAATCAGTCTTAAAACCAGCTATTTGGACCAGTACACCATACTCCAGGAGCACCCCTCACAGGACAATACGATGCATGCTCGAATGCCTTGGGGAAACTCCAATGCTTCCTTTAGGATACTTCTGAGGGTGTAGAGGTGGTCCTGTGTTGCTTGACCAGGACGGAACCCACATTGTTCTTTCTGAATCCAAGGTTGAAATACTGACCAGCTTCCAGCCACCTCCTCCAGGGGAATGCCGAGACGTTCTCAAGCCAGCCTATAGATATAATGTCTCCAGCATGTCCTCTTCTCCAGCACCCCTCTGTAGACCTTTCCAGGCAGCCTGAGGAAGTGTGATTCCTCTGAAATTGGAACACACCCTCCAGTCCCCTTTCTTAAAAGGAGAACCATCACCCGAGTCTGTCAGTCCAGAGATAGACTTGGCAGGAGAGGGAGGATATAGGACAAACCCGGTATGCCCAAACATAGTGAGGCTTCGCTAGGAGCATCAGGCAGAGGAACCTGACAGAAAGATCTTCAACTACCACCTCTGACACATCTTCAACCTCATCCCAGGAGAGGAGAGCCAACATAGAGTCTGAATTCCCATTGTTGAGGTAGATGACAGGAGCTGGAAATGAAAGGTCATCTGCATATCAGTAGCCCTCAAACCTGGTGGTAAACACCCTAGGTGAACAAACCATCAGGTTGGAGAAGTCTTTTGGAACTTGGAGTTGTGGGCAGCAGAATGACAGTGTCAGCAGTCTGTGTGGCCTGTATCCTTGGCAGCATACAGTTCACACAGAATGTGACACAAATACAGGGTTCTAGACACAGTAGTCCTAGTTCAGGGTGGTCTCCCTGCTAAGAAGAACCCAAGCCGCCTTGCACGTATGCCGGATACATGACTCCCCAAGGGGCTGTTCTGTGGTGAACTGGTGGAGGGTAAGAGTACTCAAGGTGGACAGAAGAAACACTTCAAGGACACAATAAACATCTCCCTGAAAAGCCTTGGCACACTGTCTGGCAAGGCTGCATCAGTGAAGAACAGACCAGGGTTGCAAAGAGAAAGAAACAAGAGCTGCTCAAATCCAAATACGGACTTGATTCTTTGCTAAGTGAACCAGCAGAACACAGTCGTACACACCACATTCAGTCAACCTCCTCACAATGATGTCTTTGGTCATCATAAACAGATGAACAACATCCACAGCAATTTGTCAGGCAGAAACTTGGGTGTGGTAAATTCATAATGTCACAGAAAGCAACTTCTAATCGGCTCTGAGATAATTTTGGCAAATTGTCAGGCACCCCAGGTATGGAAGCAGTGCTTTACCAACTCAGTGTAAAGTGACAGTGGATGACTATTGACCTCAACTGGGGATGTTGTCAGGTGGTGGAAGGCATACTTGGAGGATCATCTAAAACTGAGTCAATGGACTGAAATCAGCTTGCCCATTAAAACAAACAAACAAACAAACAAAAAACACTTTATATGGACAATTGTCTACTTTCACTTTGCTTTCATTCTTGGTGATGTCTGACAGACAACATTACTTACTCTGAAGGTATACTGAAGCTATAAAAAAATTATCATTACTCTTACTCTTATTTACTTTTTTGATTAAAATTCAATTCAATTCAATTCAATTTATTTATATAGCGCCTATTTACGACAAGTCATCTCTAGGCGCTTGAGAAAC
>JBAMYA010043440.1:0-13379 GCA_037176975.1 Arrhamphus sclerolepis | reverse complement strand
CATCGGGGATGTACCATGAGACTGTGGAAATGAGTACTACAATCAGACAAATCAGTAGTCCAGATCTGGACAGAGATCTCTGATGAAGAAATGAACAATGCAAAACCACATTCTGCACTGATTAGAAAGGTGTGGCTGTGGAAGAAGAAGGTACAGGTACTGGACTGGCCTGCAGTCTTGATCTCTTACCAGTAGTTATTGTTGTATTTTGAAACCAAAAATATGACAAATTGGACAAAACAGCACCTAAAACTCTTCATCATTTAGTGTCCACAATATCAGAACACCTCTTATGTAGATAAATCGACCCATAGGACCTTGCATTTCAAATTGCCTCTGCACGCAGTTGGTTAGCGCTACAACCAACCAGAGCAACAAATAAGGTGACATATTCAAAACGACAAAGCAAATGGAATCCAACGATTGTTGCCATTTTTGAAAGCAGAATTTTGGGATAACCATTGTGCTCAAACACTCAACCAATATCTTCAAAAATCATCTGTGTAACACAGCTGGATACGGCTAACATTAGATAGGTTTAATAACAAAGATAAAATTACTTCTTGAATAGCTTCCTTTATTGTTAGAGAAAGTTTACCAGATGTTTCTTGCCATTTGTAAATGAGATGGACCTCATCCACCACAATCACTAAGAGACTGTCACTGAAGTCCAAGTCTTTAACTGTTGATTACAACATCGGTTTAAACGAATGCTGTTTAACATCCAGATGACAATGTCTCAGCTCTGCCTTTGTCTTCGTTACAACTCAGGGCCTCTTATGTTTAGAAATCTAATGATGCAGATCAGTACAGGTAATTTCCAGGTCACAAATGAGCTCTGGACAAATTAAATTCATATCCCGCACGCACTGTAGGTCTACCCATGAGTAATTTAATGACTTCTTTTTCATTTATTTTTAGTCTATTTTTGTTTTCTTGGTTTTTTTGACTTGAAGCTCCCCTGAGAGGAGACTTGGCTCCATCTTCCAGACGATGTTGTGGAGGCAGGATGAGATTCTCATGACCTGAGGGTGGTCAGAGGAATTAGAGTGACTGAATCCAGTTCCTGAAACTGTACTAACAGCAAGTTTGAATCTTAATGCATGGAGGAAATGAGATTCAAACTTACAACTTAAGTATTTAATCCTCATGACTGCTTTTCTTGGGAAAACAAACTCAACACAAAAATTTTAACTGCAGTAACCGCTACAGTTAAGCGTTGTCGCCATAAAACGATTTTTCACAGATTTATCTGTGGTAAAGGCTTCCAACTTTTACACAAACTGCAAATAAAAAAATGTAAAACAACAACAACTCTCATAAACCCATATTTTATTCAGAGTAGAGCACAGAAAAGAGCAGATGTTTAAACTGAGGAAACGTATCACCTTAAGAAGAGAAAAAGGCATTGAATTTGATGGCAGCAACTAGGTTCAAAAAGTGTGATGCACAAGTTCATGTATGTCTGAGAGACCACCTGATGGAGCAGGAGTGTACGCCAAATTATGGGCGTTATATGTAAGCTTCTTGAAAAACTTTACATCCAAAAACTAAGCAATATTTAAATTCCCATTGATGGGTCTTTTTGACCACAAAAGCAGGGTCTCTTCTGGCCCATCATTGACATCAAACATCTTTAGTACATAAGACAAACCCTTTTTTAGACTTTCCTAGCAAAAAAATACTGTCTTATATTTGGGTCAATACTGTTTTACAACTATGGACTTTCATCTCTCATCGTGTGCTGAGCTTAACTTTCCTTGAAGAAAACTTTGTAATAGACTTTGTCTATTTTTGCTCTGATTCCTTCTCCTCACTCTCCTTTCTCTTCTGGTATCCTGATTTATTCTTTGAATCCTAGAGGTTATGTAGGAATTGACTGCTTAATTAACATCCATTACCACTGGAGTCCTGCTGGGTGGAATGAACCACTTTGGAGCTTGTCTTGACTTGATTGAAGCAACCTTATTATTGAACGGAAACAGCAAATTTGAGTTTATTTTAATATTAATGAGTGAAACAGCCCTGCTGAAGGTCATCAGTGACGTCGTCCTTGCTGTTGACTCTGGCTCTCTCACCATCCTCCATCTGCTTGACCTCAGTGCCACCTGCATCACCACCGACCACCCGTCTGTGGAATCACTGGTTCGGCACTCACCTAACCTCTCTGATCTCCACCACTACATTTGCAAGTACCACGCCACCCCAGTTACCTGCGGTGTCCTTCAAGGCTCATTACTTGGTCTCCTCCTCTTCATCCTCTACATGCTACCACTAGGACATATCATATGCTGCCACAGACTTCATTCCACTTCTATGCTGATGACACCCAGCTATACATCTCCACCAAATCCATCACCCCAGTCATTCTCTTCACCATCACAAAGTGTTTGACAAACATTGAAACTGGATAAACAATAACTTCTTCAAATTTAACAGCAATAAAAAAAATAAAAAATCCTCATTACTTCACTCCTACCCTCAGCCCAGGATATCTCCTTCCTCATTGATCGACATAACGTCACCCCCTCCCCTTCGTCTTGGCATCATCATGGACTCCACTCTCTCCTTCAAATCCCACATCAGATACATCGCCAAATATCCTTCTTTCACCTCCATAATATCACCTGCCGCACCTCCCTCTCTCAGAAATACTCATTCATGCCTTCATAACCTCCAGACTTAATTACTACAAAAGCATTCTTAATGGACTTCTTACCACCAACCTACAAAACTACAGTACAACCAGAACTCAGCCACCCAGTTACTCACCAACACCCACCCCAGAGACCACATCACCCCCGTCCTTTATCACCTTCACTGGTTCCCTGTTCAATACTGTGTCCAGTACAAGCTCCTCGTCATCACCTACAAAGTCCTGAATAACTTGGCCCACTCTTATATCACCAACCTTCTCCACCACTATTCTCCAATCTACTAATACTAACCTCCTCACCCCCCTCACCAGGACCAAGCACAGGATCTTAGGGGACCGAGCCTTCACCTCTGCTGCCATAACCCTCTGGAACTCACTCCCACAACATCAAAACCTCAGACTCACTACAAACCTTTAAATTATCACTTAAAACCCACCTGTTCGATCCTTCTTTTCTCTCTCTCTTTCTCATCTTTATATGTCCTGAAAAGCACAACTCCACTGTATCATTATTATTATTATTGTTATTATTATTATTATCATTATCATTATTATTATTACATAGTGGTTATTATATAGTGTTTTATAGTGTATTATTATACAGTGTTTTTGTTTTTTGTTGTTTTTTGGGGGGTATTTTTTTGTTAAAACAAAGGTCCCCCATGCTTGGGGTCCTGGTACACCATTCCCATTTTCTCCTCCAACTATGAAGCCTGTGGATGAAGTTTTATGAAGATGCAGAAGATGCCTTAAAACCTGTATATACCCTTCATCACTGATGTTTCCTTTCCAGATGTGCCAGCTGTCCACCCCCCACGGCTCCCACCCCCCCCCACCCGCCAATAGACATAAGATGCATGCTTTTGAACTTAAGCTGAACAATTCCTCTCCTCTTTCGTATGTGCACTCGACATCCATGGTCACAAAATTAATTTTATATTTTGATTTGTCTACAGGAGTTCTCTACTTTGCTTCAGTCCATTTTAAAGAACCTCTTGACGTTTCTGGATCATGTTCACATATGGCTCCGTCTTTGCATGATAGAGCTTTAACCGGTATTTATGGATCACACAGCCTGCTGGGCTCTGAGACAATGATCTCTTGAAGTGTTCCTGAGTCCATACTGTTTTTTTTTCCCATCACAGAATCATATCTGTTTTTAATGTAGTGTAGCCAAAAGATCCCAACTTCTTTTGGACTCTGGGTTGTACAGGGAGAGGCGTGGAGGCACACTGACACTGTTTATTATGCTCAGAGTTCATCTTTGGAGCCAAACTGTGATTTTGTGCTTGATACTAGCTCTGGAGTTCAAAGATGCAGCCTTGTGGTTCTTATTACATTCAACACGCAGAAATTACACTCATTAGTACTAAAATGCCAAAGCAGAAACTGACAGAAACCCTGGAAAAAAGGAAGCTTCTTAAAAAACAGATGCACCAGATGTCAAGCTCAATGTCAGCTCTGTTCTGCTCTGCAGTGGGAGGATGATTGAAATAGTTTGCATTTCAGAGGCGCTCTCACAGCTTGATGGTTTTTTCATTTCCATTTCTGAGCACCATCATGATGGGAAAATCTGATTCCAGCCCCCAGATTGACCGCTGCATAATCACAATGAAACACAATGAAACTAATTACCCTCAGTAATTTATCAGTAAGTTATCTGTCTGTGGTGAATATATTAATTATTAAGCCTTTCTTTTAAATCCTGAGCATTCATGACGCAGGATGGTTGGTATGATTGACATTCATTTGACAGGATAATTTTCCTGCGGTTTGGCCATCTTTGTGCACGGCAGCAACCATGTTCCTCCATGATCTAATCAGCCATGTCAGTGTTCATATGTATGAAAAAGCTCAACTGAATGAACGACAACAAGAAGAAAAATCTCAGCTTCATCCAAAGGTGGTTCCAAACAAGTTCAAAGATCTTCAATGATCGTGTTCATATCGCTCAGAAAATCCTGATGTGTGCTACACCTTCATTCTCATTTGTTTAACATTTGAACTAAAGGTAAAAATGAAAAATAAAAAATAAAATAAGGATCCCCTTGAAAAAGAGATGATGCATCTAATGGGGTTGATCCTTCAATAAAATGTCCATAGATAAATAAAATATATCATTTTATACAGTATTTAGTTACAACCCAGGACTTGTGCAGAAATTTCTCTTCATGTCAATGAAAATAATTGCTGAACAAATGAAGGAAATTCAGGACCGCCCCCATTGTTCCTTATAGAACGTGAAGAATAATAGGAACTCAGTCCTCAAGTATCCTGTACACCAAAAGCACAGCATGAAATCCTGAATGAGAGGGCAATAACCCAGAAGTAACAGTGAAAAAAAAAAACTCAGATATTTTGTTCAGGTGTCCTGCTTTAGAAAACATCCAAAATTCGTCCTCAGTGCGAAGCATAAAGGAGGGAGTATCATGGTTTGGGGCTGTTTTGTTCACTCAAACCTGAACACTGTGAACCCATTTCCAGTAGTGCAGGGGTGTCGAGCTCCAGTCCTGCAGGGCCACTGTCCTGCATGTCTAATGCCGGTCTCACACTGTATGATCTTTACAGTCTTATCAGTTGAATTCAAGTCACATTGCACAACGTGAAATCAGTAGATTAATAAATAAATTTACTTGATGCGCTACAAAAAAATTCACCCAATACAGTTGTCATGGATGTCATATGCAACCACTGATGAAAAAAAACAATTTTTGTACCAGGTTGTAAATATGTTTAATTCTGTCACTGTTGATGCAGAGGTCAATTTGCTCAGTTTTGGAGCCTGCACCTAGTGGTCAGTCGAGGAACTGCAAGAAAAACGTACTTTAGGATGAGCTTCAACCCAGAAATGGGATGGCTACCACTTGTTTTGGTTTTTTTTTGTTTGTTTTTAACAGACAAACTATCTTTCTACCCATCTTGAAAACGACAAAGAAGAAATAACAGCAGAAACTTGAAAACAAAGAACAAATCTACCACTCACGTTTCTTGCGGTCCACATCGCCCTAACATGTCATTACATTTAGAGAGAGGTGCACGTCAGGCTACGCTTCATAGAAATGAAGCAGCTATGGCTACTGGCCTTAACTGAAAAATACATGTTAATTATTATTGGTTGAACAATCTCTTTTTTGTCAAACAAATGCAAATGGAAAGGTTTATTCCCCAAGTTCCATAGCTGGAAAGAGAAATTCCTCTGAAGCCCTGAGCCTCCTGACCTATACTCCCTTGTGTATGTAGGCTGCAGCTGTTTGACCCATTACAAACAAAAGCTAAAGGCTCTGAACCATTTCCAATCTCTTACAAATAGTTTATAAATGAAGAATGGCATAACTGCTGGAACTCCCATTTGGGACTTTTAATGCGAGTACCAAACATAAAGTGCATTTTCAGGATATTTTTACATGCAAGCTTGGCTAACTAAGTGTTTGTATGGTGGTGAAGGATGACTGTGCCATCACAGTTCGGGTCAGGGAAACCCAGTGGAAATATGTCTGCAGGGAGGATCAGAGCCACTGTTCACATCAGCAAGCATTTCACACAAGCATTTCTTTGTCTCATAGCCCGTCTGTGAATAAATCAAAGTACAAATCACACGAGGGCATGGACTACTGGATTTCTGTGGAATGTTCCATCTGTGGAACATTGTGAGAAGGTCAGACTATGGAGATCCAAAAAAACTGCTGCTAACAAGTTGATATTGTGTGATAGACTTCAACAGTTCAAAAATATTCACAGGATGCGTCTGTGTGTTTGTGGGAGAGACAGACATTGCATCATCCTGAGAAAAACCTAGTGAACATAGGTTAGACAGGACGTGGGGTTCAAAGTAGGCCGGATGCTGCACTTCGCAACAGTTTCCCCGTGATTCATTTTGTAAAATTTGTAAAGTGACCCAAAACAACCCAGTAAACACTTTCTACATACATTATCGCTCTTTTACAAAGTTGTTCTCTTTGCCTGACACGATGCTTCTAACATGGATGGATGACTTTTCTTTCTATCCATATCCAAATTTATGTTGAAATGGCTCAAAAGGTAAATTACATCGACTGCTTCTGAATTTATATGAAACCCTCAAGTCAAGTTCATGTTCAGTTCCTCCATCACAGCCCTCAAGGCCTGAGGGTTCTACACAGATGTGGTTCCCAACTGGAGGCACTCCATTCAACACTGGTACTACTGTTGCCTTCACCTTCCACATCTTTTCTATTCTTCCCTTCAACCCTTGGTATTTTTCTAACCTTCTCATGTTCCTTCTTCTGTACCACCCAGGGAGTTATCACCCATCTTGACAATGGGACTTCCAACCTGTTCTTGGCACAGTTGGTCCAGTACAGTAATCTTTCCACTAGTATTGTGTCTTGCCTGGTGTGGTAGCATCTAGTGACTCTGTGCTTCTATATGATGGTTCTTCTATATGATGATGTTCTTCAATGATACCTCGCCCTCGTTGGGATTCTACTTAATTTAACTGTTTATTACTGGTAATTATCCTGGTTTTATTTCTGGCTCTTTGTTGCTTTATCGTGGAGGATGTCTTTGTCACTCATTAGTCTCTGTCCACCCTACATCCTCACAATGTACAGTTATAGGATGGTAGCCTAAAATCTAGAGAAACCATGAGCAAATTTGAATTTTTTCAGCAGGTCCATTTAGCTACCCTTTCATTGGAGCTTATTGATTATGCCCAAAATTGGGGAGCCAATCAGATCAGTCTATCCTTGCAGAGAGTCCCTAAGAGAGTTTAATGTGATGAAGACAGAGCTGAGATGATTAACAGCCGTCAGTTGAATCGACGTTGACATCGACAGTTAATGAAAGACATGGACTTCACTGACAATCTCTTAGGGATTGTGGTGGATGAGGTCCATCTCATTTATAAATGGTAATAGACATCTGGTAAACTTGCTCGAATGATAAAGGAAGCTGTTCAAGAAGTACACTGCAAAAACTAATTTCTAAGAAAGTAAAAGCAAAAATACCTTTTTCAAGAAAAATGGTCTTACTTTAAAAACAAATGTCTCATTTCAAGAATTCTAGCCAAGCATTTTATTTTTACCCCATTTTCAGATTGTTTTTGTTTGTTTTTGCTTAATATAAAACATTTTGACTAGATTTAGGAATATTGTATCCTAACATTCCTAAATCCAGTCAAAATGTCAGCTAGCTAAAACAATAAAAATCTGAAAATGGAGTAAGAAAAAAATGCTTGGCTATAATTCTTAAAATAAGACTAAGACTAATAAGATAAGCTTTTGAAGTTAGACCATTTGTCTTGAAACAAGTTTTTCTTTTATTTACTTTTTTACTTTCTTAAAATGTGTATGCATGTATATGTATATCTATCTAACATTATACAGAACAAACAGTTACATCTTTTAAGACGTTGGTGGTCATTTGAACACACCAGTTATTCACAAATTATGCTTGCAAAAAGGGAAATGACCATTTAATTCCATTTTCATTATCTTGACGTCCCTTCTCCATCAAACTGTTCTCCACAACACTCTCCTGTTGACTAGTTTGCGTTGCTCTAAATGCATCACCTTGTTTGTTGCTGCAATTGGTTGTCACACTAACCAGCTGCATGCAGAGGCAGTTTGAGAAGTTAGACTTTGAGCTAAACTCTCGCATTGTGAGGAGCATTCTAATCTTGACATCAGCGGCTTCTATCTCCTCTGGGCGGTTGTAAGGTATCTAATTACTGGCAGCACATATGTGTTCAAGTATCAGACATTGTTAATTCCATTCAGATGTCTCTTCAGGATCTGTTACTTTTGATGGTTCAGGACTTTGTAGAACAGCAGAAAGGACAGTGCAACTTCTTGGAATATACCACACTAACTAGTAACTTGGGCCACTGAGCAGGTCTCTAGAGTTATACAGAGACCTACTGAGTTACTGATAAAGGCCATTTAATGTCCCGTTGATGTGGTTCCAAACATTCCAGTATCTACCTTTCTGTCAATCCAGACAACACCCAAACTGTGCTTGGAGCTATGTCCCTACTTATCTGAACGGAGCTTTCCATGCTGTGTAGAGGCCAGTCGTTGAATATGACCTTTTAGAGATCCTTCCTGATCAGGGCTTTCTGTCCTGGAGTTAACCTCTCTGGATGGGCCCCATTTCTTTGCAGGTGGTTCATTTTTGCTGCTAGATGTTTGTGGAATGTTGGCAGAACCCGATATGTTCCCACTCTTCACACTTGAGACTTTGTCTTGGATTTCCGCAGTTGTAATGATCAGTGATTCTGGGAGACTTTCCTGGTCAGACTTCAGATTCTCCAGTCATGGAGCACTGGTATCAAGTGTTCCCAGTAATGTTCAGTCTCTCAGACTATTTTCTTTTGAGGTTTTTATAAAATATCTTTTTCACCTTTCATTTCCTGTTTAAATCCATTGTAATATGTTATTCCTGGGGGTCCTGACCATCATCTGCTGCTTGTTATATATCCCCTTTGTAAACAATGGAAATTAATGGAATTGAAATTCTTAAGTCTTTACTTTCAGGCCTGCATTGATGGATATAGTCAAAGACTTTTTATTCTTTATTTTTTTTGTCTATATTCTATTTATTTCTCTAAAATTTGCAACTCTATTCTGTCTGCAGGAGTGTGCAAGGGGATCCTTCCTCAGTGAGCAGGGCACATGCCTTCCCTGTAACTGCAAGGGGCACGCTGACTCCTGTCAAGACATCACGGGCATTTGTATTGTAAGTTACCTGACACCCATTTTCACTCAAGTATGCAAGTAACAGTGACCCGAAATGTAATCGTTCCATCTTCCAGAACTGCAGGGACAACAGCGAAGGAGATTTCTGTGAAATGTGTAAAAAAGGCTTCATTTTGAGCCGCAGCCTGGATGGGCGTCACATATGCCAACATTGCCCTTGCCCCCTCTCCAGATCCTCCAATAAGTATGCCGGTCTGTTCTTATTTATGTGTGCTCTGGGATGAGTGTTGGCAACTGCTGTGTAATCCCTGAAATGCTTTTCCCTGTGCGTGTTTGGACAGCTTCGCCGAGTACTGTGAGAGAGCAGGTGCCACTGTGCGCTGCAAGTGCCAAGACGGGTATGCTGGCCATCAGTGTGAGAGGTCAGTGCTGATTTTGAAAACCGTTCAAGAAGTTGGGCCTTGCAAGGGTTGCAAAATTCCAGGAATTTTCATGGTTAGAAATTTCCATGGAAGTAAATGAAAAAAAAACTTGAAAAATTGCAGGTTAGTCTAAAATGGGGAAAGGGTTTCCACTGGATGGCAGAATGTTGCATTTGGGACTTTGTGGATGCCTAAATTGGTGTTGGAGAAAGGCTGAAGTCTGGCTAGCCCCAAGAATATCTTTCTGTGTAAAGTTGGTTAAAATAGTCAGTTTTAAGGGCGACTCCCAGTTAAGAAGACAGATATGATGGTATTATTTGAGAAAACATTTTTTATCTGTGTCATTAAACTTTAATTAACAAACACAGTAGCAAGCGAGGCAAAACCAATAGGCTTAGAACAAGTTTGGACTTGAACACCAGGTCATTCTTGGCTAGCTCAACTCAGGGGCAGTTTGGAGCAACTATTGACAAATTTAGAAACCGTTTTCTGTTATTTGGAGATTTTTGGAGACGTTGATGTGAAAGCAGGTATTGCTAATCAATGAGCACCAGGTGCTGCCGTGGGCCCATCCCCCTTCCAGGTGCACTCACAGGTGGCCCAGTCTGCAGCAGACAGCTGGCTGACCCCGGGATGCAAATGTAAATTTGTCCTTAAATTAAATCGCTGCATTTGACTCACACACATGACTCACATACTCACCTTGCCCACTGTGTGTGCACCTCTGTGATGTCAGCTAATCATCTAGTTGGCCAGCTCATCACGTCTCAATCGAAACTCTACTCTAAAAAATGCAGAAAGGAGCGATAATCAAACCCTGAACTCAAAGGCTGGTTGAAGATATTTATGTTGCTGTGATGTTTCCATGAAAAGTTGGGGAATTTCGAAATTGCCATGCAAGTGTCAGCCAACGAAACTGCAGCTACACAGCAAAAACTAAGTGGTAAACTCAGGTGGGACTGTTGTTGTGTTGTGTAGCTAGCAAAAACAAAATTTGAATGGCTATTTTTGATATAACAAAGGTGCATCCAAAATAATATTAAGCTCCAGTTATATATGTAAGTGCATATGACGAGCTGTATCATATCAATACCTCATAACACCAGGCCTTGAAGCTGTCATGTATCTGTGCTCTTCTCCATCCAGGTGTGCTCCAGGTTACTATGGTAACCCAAGGATGCCCGGTGAATTCTGTAAGAGGTGTGAATGCAACGGCAACTCGGACCCCAACCTGATCTTCAACGAGTGTCACAACGTGACGGGCCACTGCCAGCACTGCTGGGGAAACACAGCCGGCGCCAACTGTGAGAGGTGTGCCCCGGGTTTCTATGGCGACGCCATCACCGCCAAGAACTGCAGAGGTGGGGGGCAAGAAGTCAACTCCCACATCCATGTTCTTCTGTCAAGAGATACCTTAAACATGAAGATATTATTGATTATTGTTGTTATTCATTGCTGTCATTCACCCACTGACAGCAGTCCTCCAAATCAGTGTCGTCCAGACCAAGATTCACGACTGTATTACAATCGTGAAAAAGTTCATATCCCCTCATCTCATCCTAAATGTTTTGGTTTTGTTCTGTTTATGTTATGTTTAAAAGCACACTAAGATTCCTCTGATCATAAACACAAACTGTAATAATATTTAACTTTTTTCACTGATGTTACTTATATAACAAAACTTAAGCCAAAATGTTAAAATATGTATAAAAAAAAAACTGATGGGGGCAATACTAAATATCTTCTACTTTAATGGGATTTAAGAGGGTCAGTTCAGCCACCATCAGCTTTTCATGAATAAAACCATCAGCAGGTGTGCAGACCTCAATAATATTTAATATTTTGACTGTTTGGTGGTCTGGAGGGTTCAGGTGTGTGAACACAATGCCAAAAGAGAATAATATCAGCCATGGTCTCAGCTTCAGTCCACAAAACCTAGTTGAAGTTGTTTTTTGTACATAAGTCAGTTTATCAAATGTCATTTCCAGATCAGAATTATTTTTGCCTCTTGATCTGGTCCTTTTTTCAAATTCATTTTAATATACAGTAAAATCAAAGTTAAAATTAGTTTCCATTTCAGTGCAGTTTTTATCTTTCAGTTAATCCAATTCATTCTGATAGAGTCGAACAATTCATAAAAATAGCCTAGTTTAAGGAACCCGAAAGATTGCATCAACTGCATTTTCACTTCAGTGCAACCCACCATCCTCAACCAGCATGAGGCGACAGTTGAGAGGAAACAAACCACCTGGTTGGCAGAGATAAAAACCTCCATAAGAGCTAGACTGAAGGAGGGCAACCATGTGCCTGGGAGACCAATGAACACTGATACTCATAATGCATAATGAGTGAGAACGCACATATCAGAATTCATGTGGCTTTTTTCTACATGCATGCACCTATGTGACAGGTGTCGTACCACCGACTGCATGAGGGGTGATAACTTGTGGTTGTTTTTCAGCCATGGGACCTGGGAATCTTATGAACCTGATGAAAACTTACTTATTTAGTATTGCCCACATTTTTTTCTCTCTTTTTGGCTCATTTCTGTTAAATAAATAATGGATGGTGAACTTCTCTGAAGCTGTATTTGTCTCATACTGAGACTTTCATCAACTCAGCGGTTAGAATGTTCAACAGAGACTGCAAGCGGCCTCAAAGCTGCTCTGTGTGAAAACAGGCCAAGGCCACAAGTCCAGCTCAAGGATTATAATACAGCCGTGTATATCCAAAAATAACCCTTTCCTGTATGCTAGCAACATATTGTGACCCCCCTCCCTCCCTCTTTCTCTTTCTCTGCATGTGTCCCGTGCCCGTCACAGAGTGCGAGTGCAACAAATGTGGCACGTCTTCATGTGACGACCGGACCGGAGTGTGTCACTGTAAGCCCGGAGTCACAGGACGACTGTGTGACCAGTGTGAGGTGAAGTAAACCAGTGTAACTTCTCTGTCAGGCTCCAATGTCCAAAATGAAGGGGACATTACAGTATAGCTACTTTTGTTGTGTATTTTTAATCATTTAATCTGCAACAGTGCTACTTTCAGTTCTGGGAACCTAAAAGCCGTCTTTGTTTATATAATCTAGGACGGTTACTCCGGCTTCTCCAGCTGTCAGGGCTGTCGGAGGTGTGAATGTGGGCCAGCTTCCCTCCGCTCCACTTGTCATCCTCTCACCCACAGCTGTCCATGCCGCCCAGGTGCCGGAGGCCGTTACTGTGAGCGCTGCCTCCCAGGACACTGGGATTACAGCCCTGCTGGCTGTCAGAGTAAGTCAGACCTGCATGCTCAGCGTGTCAAATGGTTTCTTGCCCTCTTGACATGAGGAGCATTTGTTGAAGCAGTCGGAGCGGCTTCCCAGAGGAAGAGGCTGAAGGGAATGCTTACATTCCCACACCCACTGATGCAGTAGTGCTCAGGATGTTGGTGAATCATCTGCTGAGAGCTGTGACCCCTTTGTCTGCAGACACTCCACAGAGAACTGGATGACATCACAATGAAAAACAAATCTATATACAGCTTCTAAAACATCAGTCCCACACAAGAGAGGCAGATGTGCAGGCATCTGGCCAAACCACCATCTGTGGCTCCTGATACAGTTAGTCCACAAGAATTTGGACAATATATATA
>JBAMYA010043439.1:0-13379 GCA_037176975.1 Arrhamphus sclerolepis | reverse complement strand
GGCTTACTCGGTACTACGAAGGTGGTTATGAAGTTGATTTGTTGAACCTGCGTTAACCTACTCGGAGTTTGTGCGTGCTCACATAAAAGTGCATGTTGCCGCGTGCGTTACTGTTTCCTATGATAGCGCGGCCCCCTTATTTCACCGAATAAGTATGCATTATCATAATGCAGAGCTTTGAGGAATCTAAATTAATGTTATGGAGGGAAATCAAACATCAGCCGTGAATAAAATAAAGCAAAGCAGGTTTGTTGGTAACAAATTGCTAATCGGGTAAATGCGTAAGTAAGGGCTTTTGATGTTACACTCTAACCCCTCACCATTTGTGTCCCAATATCACACGGATCATCCAGGTACGACGGCATCATCTTGGGAGAGATTGTTGGTGGAGGGGCGGTACTGATAAAGGGAGTGGTTAAGCGGAAACCTGAAGTTAACCAAGAACATAACCTGCTCGGAACACGGTTTGAGATGTGGAGTAAATTACCATGGCAGCATACCTGGATCTACACCTATCCACCTTTCGTAGTACGGGTTAGTCAGGAAGTTACTCCTCACGTGATCAAGTTACTCTCGAAATTACCCCACTAAGCTGGTTAAACCCGCTTCGTAGTACAGGCCCCTGGTGAGCTGCTTTTGTTTGCTCATAATCAGTCACTTAAGGGCTAACTAGGGGTGTGGCTGCGACAGGAATCTATGGTAGCAGAGGGGAGACAAACCTGGATGTAGCGCAACCCTGCTGGCTACACATGGTTATTTGGCACTGGCTGTAGAGCAATAAGAAGAACGACAGACTCGGGTTTGTCTGTCAGAATGTACAAAAGTGATATTTCAAATACAATAGGCCTATCAGAAGAGTAGTTAGTGATTTTATTCAACAGTTCCCTGATTCAGAGATAAAAACTGTCAGTGGGTATCTCAACACTATAGGAATAAGGTAAATATTTCTACAACAAACTATGGTGTACACTATTCAGTTTTCACATTCTTATGTTCTTTTCCTTTTCCTTCAGGGTTCAAAGATCCAGAGAATGGAAACTTTGAGAGCGGCTGATCCTGCTGGAAACACTACTTTGTAAGCTTGGAATAAATCATGTACTCTGTTCCAGCACCCATGACTTTATGGCACATCGATGGAAACCATAAGTTTATGTGTGTCTTTCATAAACATTCCCATTCTGAAAAGATGTAAGTTTCTTTCTAGTTGGAGAATTTTGATTCATGGAGGAACTGACGAATACAGCAGGAAGATCATGATAACAATTGAGTCTCGACTGTTCTCAATGTCTTTCTTGGAGCTGTCCATTAATTCCAGTAAGGGATTGCAGTGATAAAGCAGAGAATGTCGCTGTAGCCCGCTACATGCTTGAGCATCCCCAACGAGGATCTGGTATGTCACTATTTATTGAAATTTGAAGAGGAAAATATTTTTAAAAATTTCCAAGGATTTTTTTTTCTGTTTTTTTTCTTGATCAGTGTTTCATTGTAATTTGTCTTCCCATCATAGCAGGAGGAGGTTTTATTTCAATCAAAGAACAGAGGGACTAGAAGAGATGTTTGGTGCACTGTAACTATGAACTACCATACAGCTTTTCAGTATCTCTCTCACACGGCTACATTAAACATTCAAAATGAGCGTGACCTGATTTGTCTGCATTATATGACGCTGTCCCGAAAAAATGGATACTTACAGCTGTTCAAGCAGGATTGTGAGTAGTATTCCCTTTCCACAGAACGTCGAAGGTCACCTCAACAACTGTGGATCAATGGGCATCTAAGAGGTATGAATCCAGTCTCTGAACCTTCCAGTGAACAGGTTAGACAAAACTTCTGAACTTTTTAAAAAAAATCCCTGTAAACCATTTCCTGCTCCAGTAGGTTACTGAAGAAGATTATGGAACAGCTGATGTTTCAGAGACTCCTGAGGCTCTAATGAACCTTGTTGTTGCACATCTGCAGTAAAGAAATGATCCTCTTCGCCCTCCAACATGCTTTGGGTGAGACAGCTGTTTCATGATCACTGATGGTATAAAGTACACTTCCTTTCTTCTTCTGTGTACAGTTCTCTTCACAATCTTCATCGGTGTAACATCTTTGAGTATACTTAGATTAGATCAGATGAAATCAAACTTTATTCACTTCTTATAGCAGCTCAACAAATAATACAAAGCGCAAGAAACAATAATTCACATTAAGAAAAAAGATTAAATAGAATAATACAAGTCATTAAGTTTGCAAAAAAAAAAATTATAAAATACTATATACAAAATACAATATACAAAAAATAAAGATACAGGCTATATACATAAGAATTGGAGGTTTGTGGTGGTTTATGTGTGTAAACTGCACGGGCCCATCTGTGGAGTGAAATAAGATTAAAGAAAATAAATGAGACCAGAGCGAAACTGTGGAGTTGTTCAGTCTAACCGTGGTGTTAATGAAAGATCTGGTCGCTCCTTCCTCCACTGAGGGTGAATCAGTCTGCTGCAGAAGGAGCTGCCTCCACTCTGATGCAACAGCTCAGAGGGACTGTCCATGATGGATGTTAGCCTGACTAGCATCCTCCTCTCACCCACCTCCTCAAAGAGTCCAGCAGGCCCCCAGGACAGAACTGGACCTCCAGGACAAATCTGGACCTCCTGAACAGCTTGTTCAGTCTCTTGCTGTCCCAGTCAGAACAGCCCCCAAGCAAACGACAGCGTAGTGGATAACTGAGTCTACTACGGAGACTTAAAAGGTTCTTAGCATGCACATGCACACTCCAAAGGACTTCTGTCCCCTCAGAAGATGGAGATGTTTTTGGTACCTCTTGTCCAGTATCAGTGTTGTGGGACCAGTCCAGTTTATTGTTGAGGTGAACACCCAGGTACTTAAAGCTGTCCACCAGCTCAATGTCAGAGCCCTGGATGTTCACAGGTGTGTGTGGTGGTCTTCTTCTCTGGAGTCCACCACCATCTCCTTCATTTTACTGGTGTTTACGAACAGTTGGTTCCATTGGTGGGGAGTGATGGGGAGTCAGAGGTTGGGTTATTTATTTATTTATTTATTTATTTTGTTTTCATTTTCTCCCCTCTATTGCTCTCTCTAACCAGCTTTTCGAACAGCGGGATACTTAAATGTGTTGGAACTTAGTTTCTAGTCTGGTTCCTTTCCAAAATAAAATGTTCTTGACTCCCTATTTCTTCCTGATTTCATTTGTTGACCATATGTCTTTTTTTTCTGTGTATTTAATAGGTTGATCTTTCTCCTCTGTAAGTTAGATTATAACTTTATTTTAGAACTGAGTACACATCAGATATATGTACTTCTGTCCAGGTGGATGTTTGGTTACCATAGTAACGGTCAATAAAGTGAGCAATGTGTGAAGGTTAACTGAATAGTGTGAATCCAGAGAAATTCAAACATTAGTTGACATTGAAGAATTATATTACAACTGAAGCAGGAAACTTATTTAGATGTAACTTAGCCACAGAAAATAATTTGTAGATTATAGCAGGTTTAAACATAAAATAATTTCAGTCAGTGGTGATTTTGGTATGAAAATTCTGGTGGGGCCACAAAGTATGCACACAAGGAAATTTTCAAAGCTCCATCAATTGACTCAATGCAATACGTGACTGAAAAAAACTATCACTCCATCAACGTGCATCTGATCTGTAATACCACCTGCCATGTCCTTCATGCTGTGGCCCGCTGGCCAGGAAGCAACAACAATGTTTTTTTTCCTCCTGGGCCACAGTGCGCTTCTCCAAGGATACTACGTTAACAACCCCGGTTATTGCTATAATGTGGTCCAAGCATTTTTTATTTAGTTTTTTTCCATCATCATACCCAAGGAGATGCTGGAAAAGTATACCTTTTCTGAATTCCACCTCAGAAACAATCTGTTTCAATCTCTGTGGTTGTAAAAGTTCCTTTTTTTTTGGCCTTTTGGTGCCATCACTTCTAACAGACTGTGAAATGTACTTCTCTGCTCGCAGAACCACTTCATTCATTCATGAATCAACACTGCTCCTGGACATCCTTCCAAGCAAACCGTTTTGGTTCCAACTGTATTGTGGACTTTAACGTCTAAACAGCCTGGTGAGTTCTGGAGACGCTCCTTAGAAGACAACTGTCTTATGAATAATCTTTTTCTGAAATGGTTGTAGAATCCTTTCTATAGTTGCCTCTCTGTAACCATTGCTAATGCTAATGTTTCTTGGCATTGTGTTAACACACACACATGAATGTTCCACACCACCAAACATCTGCTTTTTCTGACACCTTTACTGATGATCATACTTAACTCTTGTGGAAGCAGTAAGGGGGTACTGAGGATTACCCACATGATAAAAATAAAGAACGTTAATGTGTTTATGTTCAATAAATGATGGAATGTATTTGCAAAGTGCTTTATGATAAATTTGTGTAAAGTCATTCAGTCACTCTGAATGACCTGATGAGATAAAGTCTGGTACTGAGCTGCAAACATGGAGGATGTTTGACATGTTTGAGATGTTATCCAGGACTAGTTTGAAGGATGAGGAGCTTTTCTTCGTTAGACGCTGCTGATGTGGTTGATAAACGCAGAATAAAGACAGACTTTAGAGAGGAGCTCAGCAACACTGGGACACTTTTCCTCCAGTTTATTAAAACGTGACCAGAATGTGAAGGTCTGTGTGGATGTTCCTCTGTGAAGCTGTTCCAGGAAACTGTCTCGTCTCCAGAGCTGTTTACTTTGTGGGAACTGAGATCCTCAAAGTTTCTGTCCAACCTCACATTCTTGACACTTCAGAACCTCGGGGTTACGTAACACAGCAACAACATCCGCACTGCAGCGTATTTATAGACTTTAGGAACTGAAAACTGAACTGAGAAGCTGGCCGGGGCCAGCCCAGGCCTTGTTGAGGACCAGTCCCGGGGGGACCATGTGAGATGTGAGTTCAGGGTCAGCTCTCACAGGAAACACCAGGAAGTGTTGTTTGTGTTCACATACAGTCAGAGCTGTTTCCACTCCTTCATCTGCTGCGTTCACACACTTTCAGCAGACTTTACTGGAAAACTCTGGATGTTTTGAGAACCGAGTGAGAGAACTGATCACAGAGAACTTTTAATGACGTTTCACCACCATACAATATTACAAATCTCCCAAGATGAAATTTTGATTTGATTCAGGGAGTATGAGGTAAAATGAAAATTATTACCATGACACCACATTACAGTAAAATCATTTAAATAACATTTAAAATCAAATAAAAAGATAAATGAAAAATGAACTGACCTTTAATAAAAAATAGATAAAAGGACAGACGAAGGTGATGAATTCACATCGATAAGTTTGTTTTGGATCAGTGTTACTTGATCGATGCATTTATGTCCACTGATGGATCATTACACCTCGAAAAGTTTATCACATTTACTTTTACAAAATGCACGTCTGTTAGTAAGACCTGGACTAGTGTCACAAGGACTAGTGTCACCAGGACCATGTAGACCAGTGTCATCTAGACTGGTGTCCCCTGGACTCGTGTTACCTAGACTACTGTCACCCAGACTACTGTCACCTGGACTTGAGTCACCTGGACTAACGTCACCTGGACTACTGTCACCTAGACTAGTGTCACCTGGACCCGTGTCACCTAGACTAGTGTCACCTGGACTTGTGTCACCTAGACTACTGTCACCTGGACTAGTATCACCTAGTCTACTATCACCTTGACTAGTATCACCTGGACTTAAGTGTCATCTAGAGTATTGTCACCTGGACTATTATCACCAGTACTTGAGTAACCTGGACTAGTATTACCTAGGCTTAAGTCACATGGACTATTATCACCTAGTCTGGCATCACCTTGACTAGTATCACATGGATCTGAGTCACCTGGACTAGTGTCCTGTAGAGTAGCGTCACCTGGACTTCAGTCACCTGGACTAGTGTCACATAGACTAGTGTGACCTGGACTATTGTCACATGGGTTTGAGTCACCTGGACTAGCGTCACCTAGACTAGTGTTACCTGGACTGGTATCACCAGGACTTGAGCCACCTGGACCAGAGTCACCTGGACTAGTGTCACGTAGATTAGTATCACCAGGACTTTAGTCAGCTGGACTAGTGTCACCTAGACTACTGTCATCTATACTAGTCTCACCTGGACTAGAATCCCCTAGACTAATATTACCATGAAAAGTATCACCTGGACTTCAGTCACCTTGACTTGTGTCACGGAGACTAGTGTTACCTGAACTAGTATCACCTAGAATAGTGTCACCTGAATGAGTGTCACCTGGACTTTAGTCTCCTGGACTAGTGTCACCGAGACTAGTATGACCTGGACTAGTGTCACTTGGACTGCTATCACCTGGACTAGTGTCATCTAGACTACTGTCACCTGGACTTGTGTCACCTGGACTACTGTCACCTAGACTAGTGGTATCTAGACTATTATCATCTAGAGTAGTATCACCTGGACTAGTGCCATCTAGACTTGTGTCACCTGGACCACTATGACCTGGACTAGTATCATCTAGAGTGGCATCACCTGAACTCGTATCACCAAGACTAGTGTCACCTGGACGAGTATCACCTGGGCTTGAGTCATCTGGACTAGTATCACCTGGACTTGAGTCATCTAGACTAGTATCACCTGGACTTGAGTCATCTGGACTAGTGTCACCTCGACTTCTATCACCGGGATTTGAGTTACCTGAACTAGTGTCATCTAGAATAGTGTCACGTGGACTAGTATCACATGGACTAGTGTCACCTGGACCAGTATCACCAGGACCAGTATCACCTAGACTAGTGTCACCTGGACCAGTATCACCAGGACCAGTATCACCAGGACCAGTATCACCTAGACTAGTGTCACCTGGACCAGTATCACCAGGACCAGTATCACCTGGACCAGTATCACCTGGACCAGTGTAGTATCAGTGTAACAGGAGCAGAGATGCTTTTTTTATCAGTCTGGATCTCTGATGTTTAAGCCCCGCCTCTTCTGTAGTGATGCAGTATTAAAACTGCAGGTGTTTGGTCTCAAACATGATGATGATCTAAAGTGGTTCCTCTGTCGTGGTCCAGGACACCTCACCCCAGCACCTTTAGACCTGGTCCCCTCTGACTCTGTCTTCAACATGATTCTGGCCTTCCATTGCCTTTTATGTCTTCTGCTCTCTACTCATGACTCATTCTTCTCCTGTCCTTCGAGCGCACATGCAGCTGTTGAAGAAATGTCAAACATGACAAGATCCAGTTGTTTCTGTCCATCATCATCTTCATCATTCATGTCATCTCCACTGATGAAGAAGTAAATAAACTTTCATCAGAATAAGGCCTCTCAAAAACCTGGATTATCAGGTGATATACCCAAAAAAAACAAACTGAAAAGTAAAAACTACGCTTGAAAGAGGACATGCACAGAACATACAGAGCAGTCTGTTAGAAGACCTGAAAACATACATCACAGGTATATGACCAGGGACTCCACCATCACAAGGCCCTCTGGTGGACTTGCATGAATGTGTCCTACTTCTGCATCATTGCCCCTGTTTTGCAGCCTGCTCCAGGTCACCTGTGTACAGCCTTTCTTACCAGACTCCATACCTGAGACCAGGTACCTGGCCAGGTCATCTCTTGTGCCTCATAGTGACTTTACAGCCTTACCAAACCTGACCAAAACTGTACCGATGGCTTTTCAGATCTTTTTCTCTGATTCTGACCTTGTTTCTTTTAGAGGTTTCATGATGATCTTACCAGGTGCTAGATTTATGTTTTTTTCTTTTAGGATTCAGGATTTTGGCTTGGCCTGTGCTTTAGAAGCCTCCACCTGAGTCAAATCTTTAATCTGTTCTTGAGCAGTGAGTATGTTTAATTCTGCTGTGAAATTAGACATTTCAACATGGTCAGTGGAGACTCACTGGACCTGCAGCCTGTAGTGGTCAGTAGAGGAATTGTGGCCTCTAGTGGCCGGTAGAGGAACTGCAGCCTTTAGTGGTCGGTAGGCTGATGTATATGTCATCCTACACACTCATTTAGCTCCGATTTATACTCTGCAATTTAAAGACAAACAGTCAAACATTTATTGATCAGGATCAGAACACAAACAGATGATGATGACAGTAATTAATCGTCTGTGATCGTCTTCTCTTTTTCTTACATTACATGAAGGTTCAGCAGGAGCAGGGGCTTTTCCTGGTTTACCAGGACCAGGTTCCGGTCCACCTGTGGTAAGTCTGACCGTACTTCATGTTCTCTCATCACGCCTCTCAGGTGATGGTGCTGCTGGGTGAAGCTGCTGTTGAACTGGTGGAGAACGGTGGGTTGTGGTGGGAGGAAGTTCGGGTCAGTTTGAAGCAAACCAGAGTCACGGAGACACCAGCTGTCACAAGATGCTGTAAATTCTACATTTCCTGTTTAACAAGACTAACATTTCCTTCCTCGAACACAAAGCACAGCTCTGAGCGACGGGACCTGTTTTCTGTCAGCTCAGAAAGTCCACGATGATGATGCAACACAACATGACTGAATAGCCAGGAACAAAGGAAACATGTGTGAGAGTACAGGAGAAGTGAGAGATGAAGGTGTAGAAGAGTAAATGATGATGGAGCACTAATATTCAAATACGCTTTTTTTAAATGTCACCGAATGTGTGAATTCTTCCACTGAGCTCTAGGTGTTTCTACAAGGACGTATCTCAGGAACAGCTGAACTCCAACTTGGACTCTACTCGACAAAGAAGAAGGATCAGATCAAAACAGGTTCTGGTGTAGCTTCATGTTGGAAATGTCTTCTGGAAACATGAGATGTTAAAGAACCAGGAGAAAACAGGGAATGTTCGCACGTGTGAGGTTTAATGATGGTGGAGGAATTCAGATCAACAGCAGGACGAATAATCAACCTCTCTGAGCCACGTCCATGCATGAGGGAGCCCATCGCACCTGTCTCACCTGTCTCTGTCCCAGCTCAGGTCTGACGCTCAGATCCAGGTCTGAGGGTCTGAAATCCAGAGTGTCTGAGGGATTCCTCAGGTCAGGAAAAAGGTGAGAATGCCCTGTTCTCCACCAGAGACCGGCTCAGGTTCCGCAGTTCTCGGGGGTGAACGACCGTCTTGTATCCCAGCAGGCCCAGTAGGGACTGGCAGGCGGTTTGGGTGTAGAGGACCATGTCCAGAGACAGCTTCAGCCTCCAGTTCTCGGCGTTGGCGGCAGAGTCCCGGGCCGTGGTGAACTTCTGCCTTGACGATGGGTCTCTTCCGCCCCGGGTGTTGTTCAGAATCCAGTCCACCACACTGTGATCCAGAGTGAGGCCCAGGAACCGGAAGAGCTCCCGGGTTTTCTGAAGAGGGGACCTGGCCAAGTCTTCATACCTGGACAACAAACACGGAGAAGACAAATACACCATCAGCTGGAGAACCAGAAAAACTAAAGACAATTTCAGAAAGGTTCCTGTCAGATTTTTTTTTTTTAATTTCACTGAGATGTGTGATGTGAACAACATCAGATCCCTGAAGGTCTGGTGAGTCCTGGCTGACCCACTTTCTCTGTTTTCAGTGTTCTGATCAGTCCATCAGGCTGCAGATTTGTTTCGAGATGATGCAGAACAGATTCAACCCAGACAGCAGACTCATCTGACTTTTGGCACCAACAGCTCAGTTCCAGCACTGGTCAGCGCTCTGTGGACCAGACCCGGACCAGACGTGTCCCAGAAGTCGTAAACAGGGACACTCAGACAGAAGTGTAGGTGATCCACAAAGATAATTATTTTTGGCCCAAAGCACATCAGAGATTCACAATCCAATGATGCAACCGCAGGTTTCTGCCTCAGGAGGAGCAGAACCTGCCACGTCTGCTAGATGTGTGGTTTGGACCTCCACAGCTGAAGGTGGGAGAAGGAAGTCTGCAGGTGCGGGCCACGTATCTTATCTTATGGTGTTCTGCGTTTAGGTTCTTGGGTTTTTATCGCCGGATCTGTTTGTGTCTTCTACGTCCACATCAGTTTCATGACTCGATCTCTGACTTTGTTGAGGGAAAAGAAAACTCACATGTGACCTGGATTTGACTCACAGGCTTTGAGTTGGTTTTGACAAAGTGATCTAATGATTCTCTTGGGTTCCTGAACTAGAAGACCTGTATGACCTTTGGACGTGGATGTTGGACTGAACTGGACTGAGTTTATTGGACCCTGGTTTGGTGATGCTACTTCTTCTAGTCGGTTCAGCTGAAGTTGGTTGTTCATCAACAAACTGATCTGGACGATCTGACCTTCGTTCTCAAGTCCACAAGCATTCTCATCGAAAAAACTTAATGAGCACCAGTGATGCAAACTGGGATACCTTTGGTTGGGACAGCCAATCCGGACTGGACACAGAACCAGAACATGTCTCCACGACTACAACCAGAACCAGAGCCAGATGGATCTGGTTCTGGTTCTTTGGATGGAAGAATGGAAGTCATGAAGTCTTTGAAAGATTAGTTTGTCCAGAGCAGTTCATTGCTGAGCGACTCACACCTGTCTGTCCACACCTGTCTTTTCTCACCTCAGCAGCATGTACCTCCCTTTGAGCCAGGCCGGTCTAGAGAGTCCTGTGGTCACGGAGTGGAGGAAGTCCTCACAGACCGTGGTGATCTGCCTCAGGTCCAGGTTGGAGGGTCGCCGTCCGGTCGCCCTCCACAAACGCCAGAGACGGTATGTGTCTCTAAAAGTCTCAATGCGAGAGGCCAGAATGCCACGAGGGTCTCGAACCAGTTGGACCACCTGAGGATGAAGGACAAACGGTCATGGGTGGAGCCAGATTCAGATCCAGATCCAGTCAGGATCAGATCCAGAACTGAAAACATTACTGAGGCCTCTGAATTCTCAGCGTCAGTACCAGTCATGCAGCTGCTGATGTCACAAATAATCAATAACCAATTAAAAGAACAGCAGGCAGCCCTTCATCCAGCCCACATCACCTCATCAGAGGAGACCCTCATATGTCAATACAATAATCAGTCATACTGGTCCTGATACTGGTTTCTCCTCCAAGCAGTAGACCCTGACGGTGGTCCAGAAGCAGACTGGGCTGAAAACTAAAGTATCCATGTTTGTTCCTACAGCTGTGCAGCCCTGGAAATACTCAGATGTTTTAATCAGATGTTTTAATCAGATGTTTTCAGAAAAACATTTAGTTAAAGATTTATGGCCACTTTTGAATTAATAAAGTTCTATTTATCTACTTTTTATTTTAAAATCAAGGCCTTTGTCATATAATTGAGACATTTTGCATTAAAATCACAACTTTTTAACTTAATATTGCAACTTTATGGATTAAAATATTAACTTTTTGACAGAATTCCAACTTTATATGGTAAAATATGAACCTATAACCTAAAATTTTTTTCTGTAAAATCGCAAATCTCGTAATAGTACCACTTTCTTTTTTTGGTAAAATGCAAATCTTTGTCATACAATCTCAAATTTTGCTAAATTACAAATTACAACTTTATGTTGCATTTTTTTTGTTCAGTTTAATTGCAACTTTATGTCCTTATGTTATTACAACATTTTGTTGTGAAATAACTTTTTGATCTGAAATTACACTATGCCCTGAAACATGAGTTTTTTGTAAAATTGTGGGTTTTTTATCACAACTTTGCTGTACAAAGAAAGTTTTTGTCATAAAATCTCAAGTTTCACAAAATGACGGCTTTTTGATATCAAATTATGAAACTTTGTTTTTTTTTAAAACAATCTTTTTTGTTGTAAAATCATAACTTTTGTAGAATTTAAATTTTTTATTGTAAAGAATCGTTCATTTTCACTGGAAATCACAACCCACTAAACAATTGTGACTTTTTGAATTAATCTGATAATATTTTCTCACGAAGTTGCAACTTTTCTCCATAAAATGGCGACTTGTGTTACAAAAATCTAATTTTACAAAATCGACTTGAAAAAAAGGTTTTTCCAACATTTTGACATAAAACGTTTACGTTTGATGGTGAAGTTGCTTCTCATGAGTCTTTCTGCAGAAAAGTCACCTGTTATGTCAGAGGGGGAGGAGCTTCAGCACCAGCCAGCGTCTACACGTGCACGTGGCTCTTGAAAATAGTCGGGAGGGGACATTTTCTTGACATGTGAGTAGTTTTGTGATTTCTTTTAAATCCTATTTTAATTTTGCCTTCATTATTGCGTCATCAGGAAGTCGGGTGTCGTGCTAGTGACGGAGTTTTTTAGAATTTCTACTCTCATCCTCAGTGGTGTCTCAATGGGTCAGTGTCCTGTTTGACCTTTAACTTCTCATCTCTGGTTCTGTTGGACTGGAAATCAGGTGCTGATACAGTCGACCACAGAACCTTGTGAAACACGAACTCAGATAGTTTCAGAAAGTGTGTCTGACAGGAGTTAAGAGTCTGTATGAATAGACTATATACATAGACTGGGCTGGATGGAAAGAAACCAGCAGGACCAGAACATTTCTGTACCTTCAGGTTGAGTCCAGGGTCTTCTATCAGTGTTCTGAGGTCGCTGATCTGGGGAATTCGGACTGTCTTGATGGCGATGTGTCGTTTTACTCTGCAGGCATCCGCTGCCAGAGACACATTGACCGGACCGCACCGCCTTACACACTCCCCCTCATCAGCTAAAACCAGGTTTTGGTCCTTGGGGGCCAAAGAAGCCCCACATACAGGGGGAGAGCAAAGAGACCGACCTAAACACCACACACACAGACAGAAAAAAACAAAAAACATCAAACTAGCCATGTGAGACAGAAGACAGAAATCTGAGGCAGAAGTGAACTGGATCTCACTGGCTCCTCGTCTGAACAGCTTTTCTGTCAGGTGTCTGGCTGGACGGGGGTGGAGGTAACTCTCCAGGCTGTGGAGACCACACCGAAACAGAGACCGAAGAAGTTCTCTGGAAGCTCGTAACATCACCCTCCGCTCTGCCAAGGTTCCAGTCTGAGCTGGCCGTGGCAGCAGTGACATCTGGACGTGGTACAGAGGCTCGAACAGGTAGAACACCTGAGAAGAGAGAGAACGCCTGAACAATGAAGGCAGAGAACCATGGTAGAACACCTGAACAATGAAGGTATAGAACCATGGTAGAACATCTGAACAATAAAGGCTGAGAACCATGGTAGAACACCTGAACAATAAAGGCTGAGAACCATGGTAGAACACCTGAACAATGAAGGTATAGAACCATGGTAGAACACCTGAACAATAAAGGCAGAGAACCATGGTAAAACACCTGAACAATGATGGCAGGGAACCATGGTAGAACACCTGAACAATGAAGGTATAGAACCATGGTAGAACATCTGAACAATAAAGGCAGAGAACCATGGTAGAACATCTGAACAATAAAGGCTGAGAACCATGGTAGAACACCTGAACAATAAAGGCTGAGAACCA
>JBAMYA010043438.1:0-13380 GCA_037176975.1 Arrhamphus sclerolepis | reverse complement strand
CTGATTTGAGGTTTAAGTTGGTTTATAGACCTTGTTTTTTTTTTTTGTTTGTTTTTTTTCTTTACAAAATAGTACTCAATTCAATGTTTCCTAAGTCTGTTTGGATGCTGGGGATGTGTTTTTTTTCTCAGGTTCTGTGTTCTGTCCACATAAATACATAATTATAACCTTTCATTTGTGTGATGTCTTCAGTTAGTTTCAAGTCATACCTTAATTCTGTCTTCTGAAAGCTGTTACACCTCTGCTCTCCTGTGTTTCATTATGAAATGAGAACATGGGCACAAAATAACATTTACCATTCACATTATTAGATCATTTTAAGTTTCTTTTGCAATACTGACCAGTCTGGATCACTGCCCGATCATCAGTTTTATTCAACAATTTTCTGCAATTTCATTTTTCTTTCCTTTTTAATTTTTTATTTGTCCTCATGGTGCACTTCTGTTATCACCTTTGTTAATGTGAGCACTTGCAGTTTTTCTGTGAACCCTTAGGAACTGGGGTTGTTTTTTTTTCACTATTTTCTTACATTACATTAGCAAAATAAATTTTCCTTTGTTCAGTTATTGAGACCAGAGGAAAAAAAAAAGTTTTCACCTTTTTAAAGAGTCAAAAACACACATATGGGAAAGCATTTGTTGATTTATTTTGAGTAATATCTATTATACTTTTTCATTGTGCAAAAAACAAAATAAACTATTTGCCTTCTTTAATTTAGAAGAAATTGTAGATAAAATTTTCCTTTGCATCCTTATTCTAATGGGGAAGTATCATACAAACAAATGCAAGGTAATGTAAACCTGTCCCATCTTTCTTTACTTTTCATCAAGAAATTGAATCTTGTATTAAAACTATTTCTACCTCATGTAACAAGTAAGCTGTCAAAAATGTGGAAATTGTGCTCCACATTTCAAATATTGAAATTTGAAGTTTATTTAAAATGGGGACGGCGTGTATTGATGAACAGTATGAGAATGTAAACACACAAGATTTTAGCTACAGGCTCATTTTCATCTTTTGTCCCATGGAAAGGTTGATGGTCCCTAATAAACAAAACATTTTTTAAAAATAAAACAACAATGACGATAACAATGACATGCATGTTACAGTTTATAGAGAGATGTGAGAGCAGGGTGTTGTTGACCTGCTTGAATTCTCTTCAATGAATTCTTGCGGTGGAGGTGGAGCTAGACCATGAAAGATTTTATAAACCAAAACAGTTAAGTTAATATAAACACAAGAAACTTGTGCTCTAAACAGTGTTTTTTTTTTTCTGGGTTACCAGTTCAAGTTTCTGCAAGATATGACGATGTGCGTTTTTGGTTTCCTATTTAAAACTTTCAAAGGCTGTATGCTATCTCAGTTGGTTTTTACTATTGCCTTACAACCTGATGTCCAACTTGTTATACAGTACGTCATGTGCGATGCGATCATGGAATTAAAATGTAGATTGGCTGGCTCAAGGGTTGTTTCTGATGTATCTAAGGTTGAACAGGATGAATTTTCTATGTATGTATGTATATGTACATATTAATTTTTTCACTTGAAGCTGAGTTGTCAGTCAAAAATCACACCCAACTATTTAACCTATTGAGCTATTTCAGGCTTGTTTCCTGCACTAGAATACTGGGGTCTGTATCAAGTCAGCTTCATTGTTAAAACTGCCATATGCACAGGACATACAGAGAACTGAAATGGTGCTTCCCTTCCCCTCATATCCCTGGTGCAAACAATATACATGAAATATAAAATACAAAGAATATACAACTTAGATACATATGAAAAAAACTGGCAAATCTAAAATATAGGCTATTTTACACAGGTGTGTGTGTGTGTGTGTGTGTGTGTGTGTATGTGTGTATATATATATATATCACAAAATGCAAGGTAATGTAAACCTGTCCCATCTTTACTTTTCATCAAGAAATTGAATCTTGTATGAAAACTATTTCTATCATGTAACAAGATAGCTGTTAAAATGTGGAAATTGTGCACCACATTTCAAATATTGAAATTTGAAGAGGAAAAAAATGTGTGTGTGTGTGTATATATATATATATATATATATATATATATATATATATGTATGTGTGTGTGTGTGTGTGTGTGTAATATATATATGTATATACATATATACATATGTGTATATGTATGTATACACACACATATATACACACATATATACTGTATATACACCCAGCTTTTTTTGTTGAAAATTGTGCTGTTTAATGTGTCATTAAGCTCTTAAATGAAAGCAAGGACGTTGGTAGCTAAAACAGCTGAACACAGTAAGTAGGATGGTTTCTAAAATGGAAAGTTCTACCCAACTCAGCTGCAGAGGTTCTCATTAAAGTGTGGCACTGGTAGGTTGCTTTGCTTTCACTAATTACCTTCATAAAATTATGAGTGAATGGATAGATTTACAGAGTTAGAATGTAAGAATGAATTTTCCATGTATCCCAGAAACACTCAGCTTAACTGCTGGAAAACCTTCAGTCAGGAGAAGTTAAAAAGAGAAAGAAAGAAATCAGAGAAAAGACAAAGAGCAGAGAGAAGAGAAGGTGATTCATTCAGGACTGAGTTATCAAATAAAGCGTGTTAGCAAAGAAAAATGTAAGATACCGACCAACGGACTGGACATAGCAGGCAGTATGCTAGCAGCACTTAAAACCAAGGATCTCAACATACATAATCTTTTCATCAGCGACCTTTTGTTTGAATTTTTATGTGCTAAATAATAGAGCATTTGTGGAAAATAATGATCTGCTGCATGTACACAGTTTTATAAATACATGGTCTTTATGAATCTAATTTTTACACCCGTACGGTATCTGTGTTCATCATCACAGTAGTTGACTTTTTTTGTTTATAAAAATATAATACACTACTTTTGTGATGTATCAATTAATTCAGTACTTTCCCTTTATGTCCTCCAACTCGTCAGGAGGTTGAATAATAGTGGTCCAAGAACTGACCCTTGAGGGACTCCACAGGTCGGTGGAATAAGCTCAGATTTATTCTCACCGATGGAAACAACAAAGCTCCTGCTTTCAAGATAAGATCTGAACCAACTGAGAACTGGACCTGATAACCTCAGCCAGTTTTCCAGTCTATCCAGTAGGATTTGAGGGTCCACAGTATCAAAGGCTGAACTAAGGTCCAGCAGCACCAGAACAGATGTTTTACCTGCTTCAGTGTTCAGATAAATGTTATGACCTTGATCAGAGCTGTCTCAGTGCTGTGATTTTGACTGAATCCTGACTGAAATCTGTCTAAAAGACTGCATTTAAGAAGTTCATTTGAATCAAGGCAACTTCTCTTCATCAGAAGGGACAGTTGCAGTTTTTGGAGATCTGAGAAAGGTTCCTGATCAGAGTCATCTAATGACAGTTTTTAGGATGCCTATTTCTAGAGAAACAAAACCTATCTTCTCCAGGGTTTTAGTGCAGATTGGAGTAAATCATGGCAAACTGATCAAACTGTTGCTGTGTGGCTGCAGTTCTGTGGGAGCTCCAGTGTTCAGTGCAGATGTTTCAACAGCATATATGATGTTTTGGAATTTGACTTGGTGTGGTTGGTGCAGAGCTTATATTATTATAATGCTGTGTGAAGGATTTCATAGTGAATTTGGAGATGCATACGACGTATACACTATATTATGTTTTCATGTGCCACTCCTCTGCAGGGCCAAAGGTTAATTTGTGCCTCAAAAGTAAACATGGTGAAGCAGCTCTGGGTTTGGTTGCTCTCTCAGCCCTCCTTCCATCAGCACTGGTATAAAAATGTGTGCAGTCTCTGACAAAGCAATACACCTGTTTCAGTCCCCTCTCTGTCTCGCTGTCTGCTGCCATGACTTTTGTTGCTCCACCAGGCTATCAGCCAGTGTACTGCCCGGTAAGTATCTGCTCACACCTGATGATGGCTGGGACAGACTCCAGCCTCACAACGGCCCTCAGCAGAACGAAAACGCTGTATTTTACGCTGTATACTTCCCTCCTGGCCTATAAGTGTTGTCTTATTTCCATACGCAGAGCTGGACGGGTTTAGAGGTTTCAGCACAGGTGTTACTGAATAATTGTGGGAATGTTAAAGATGTGTCACAAAAATTGCTGTTGTCAGTGGTGAGTAGTTGTCCTGCTCTTCATTGATTACAACATGCTTTTTTATCACTGTGATCAGGAATTTCATATGTATATTTAGAGTGAGTGGGGGCAGAATAGGATGAAAGCCTAGAGTACATGATTTAATGTCATTTATAGATCGAACACAAGACTTAGAGCACAGATGTCAAACTCGAGGCCTGCGGGCCAAATCGAGCCCAGCACATCATTTATGTGGTCCATAAGAGCTTGAAGATCTTAAACTAAAAGTGTAAGCTTCTTTATGGAATACATCAAAATTCTAAATATTTCAACATAGTAGTAATTTAATGTCAAAAAGTCACAGTTTTGCAAAAGTCAATATTTTACAAAAATAAGTTGCAAAATTAATTTAAAAAGTCACAATTTTGCTGGAGTCACAATTATAGTTTTTTTTTTTTTTTTTACAATCAAAACATGATTCAACAAAAGTTTGTAATTGTATTCAGAATAACTAATGTAGAATGTACCTTTTATGACAAAGTTGTGATATTGCCAAATATGTAAATGTACTTTTGTAATTTTGTGGTTTTACAACTAAAAGTTAAATTAAACTTGAACAAAAGGTACAAGATTAGTTTTCTAAACTAAAATTAGCCACCAACTGTCTCTGCTAATCTTAGATTAAAACATTCATAATGTGTTAATAATAAAAAATGTTGATAATATTTACTCACAAAAGTATAAGTTAAAAATAAAAGAAACCAAACCTTTTCAGGCACTTATCTTCTGTTTTATGTAACTGACAGGTCACAAGACATAACTGATTTATTTATTTGGTTATTGTACAGAGAATTCCTTATCTCGGGCCCATTCCTGGAGGCTTGAGGGACGGAGCGTCCATCTACATCCAGGGATCTGTTCCAGATGATATCAGCAGGTCAGATCAGCGAGAACAACACACATTCTACCACAACATCAGAACGGCTGTTTCATCAAAGAATTCTACCTGGATGTTTAATTAATGTGTTTTTCTTCTTGGTGACTTTCTCATCAGTTGCACCCATTAGGTTACATATTACCTCTTGTAAAAACCTTTTGACTTTGTGAATAATGAGGATACACCTTGTGTAATCCCAATCTGGGTAGCGCCACATTCTTCGTGGCTTTTCAGTGTGTGGCTTTCAAAGCAAACCCATGACTCACAGCTCCACATGGTGGCAGCTGAGCTCCCAAGTGCATGAACCAAGCTGTCAACTGACAGAAGACCTCACACTACCACCGCTGCACTTCAACTCTTTTGTTGCATTGCTTCAGTTTTCACTCTGAAGTTTCTGCGATTGACAGGTTTCATATCAACCTGCGGTGTGGTGAGTCTGACTCAGGCGACATCGCCCTGCACTTCAACCCTCGGTTTGATGGCTGGGACAAGGTGGTGTTTAACGCCTATCAGAATGGATCCTGGGGGTCAGAGGAGAAGATCCGCAGTATGCCTTTCCACAAGGGTGAGACCTTTGAAATGGTCATCCTGATCACCTCAGAGGGCTACCAGGTCAGTTCAACCAGATGTACACATGTTGCAAACAAAGTCTAGAATAAATTATGTACTTCATCTCTCTTATTTTGTAAATCAAAAGTGCTACTTTAACATTATCTGAATTATAACAACTGACTAAGGTTGGAATAACGGTCAGTAGATGTAACATCACTCTTTGTTTTCATTTTATTGCAGACTAAAGTTAACGGGAAGGATTTCTTCATGTTCCCACACCGCATCCCTGTGCAGCGTGTTTCTGCAATACAGGTTGATGGAGACGTTTCCATCCAGACCATCAATATCATTGGGGTGAGTCGTCAAGTCAAGCTGTCCCACTGCATAAAAAACCACCCTAAGACCCTCTTCTCCCTGCGCAAAAGGGAGACCTAAACACACGAGTATGTTTAGCTAGCAGAATCACAGGAAAAAAGCAGTTTCATCTCCTCACTGCACCCTGGGGCGGCCCCAAGGGTTGGCTCGTAATCTAGAACCACAGTTGGAAGTTCATGGGTTTAATCAACACGCACATATGAAGTTGTGTTATTCAATGCAGACGTGCAGCGGCAGAGTTTATCTTTAACATTAGCTTCTCTTCTCCCTGTAGCATCTCTGCACACAATGTTCATCTTCCTTTTGTAAGAACATGATTACAAGCACTGGGTCATGTGCAATTATCATGTACAAAAAGGATGACAAACGTATTAATATGCTAAGATACAAAAAAATAAAAAGTAAACTGTTGTTTTTAATCCCCTCAATGCAAGTGGATCTTTTTTTGGTCAATGCAGCAAAGTGAAAAATTAAATAAGATAAAATAAAGTTTGTGAATAAAATAAAAATAATTAAAAATTAAACTGAGTTAATATCAAAAGGAAATATTATATACATTAATTATAATATTATTATTATTAGAAAAGTAATAATGTCTTGCTGCATCTACATATTTCACTTGAATGATTAATTTTCACCCAGAATTGTGTGCTTTTTTCCAGTATGTTTTTTTGTGTGTTTTACATTGCAGTAACAAGAAAATAAACTAATAAATCAAAGTGGATATTACTTGATATTAGCATGTTTATATGGTTACTTGAAACGCGATTTTTATGGTAAAGAAGGACACTAAACGCTGCAGCTCTGGGTACTGTTGCTTGTTTTAACAGAAAATTACAAAAGGTAAGATTTCTTCTTTTTATTGAGGCATATTCATAATAAATTTATAACACAGAGTTAATAAGTAAGCTATACTTAACACAAGATTATTAATCTCATATTTCCAGATCTAAGATTTGAAACCTTGATCTGACAAAAAATAGAAGTTTCTTCTTGGGAAAACAAAGGTTTCTCGTGTCTAACGTACATTTTCCAGGATAATAAGACTCTACGTTGTGGTCAAACAGCGTCTAGTGGTTGTCACATGTTTGTGTCGTATTATGAGTCACTGTTAATGGAATCTAAGGGAGTTCAGCTAGTTGTCATTAAATTAAGAGTTGTATCGTGTGAAAACACTGATACGTACACATTTAATTAACCACATTTGCTTCTTTGGTTTGGCTTTGTCAGGGTGGACCGGCAGGAGGGATGGGAGTGAGTATCCAAACATCTGATTTAAGTCAATTTCAACGCAGTTTTGTGCATAATATAAATTGTCCACCACTTCTCTTGCAGGGAGGATATCCAGGCGGCTGTGCTGGGGTTTGTAATTTCTCTGTTGTATCCATATTCCTTTAAGTACTGCTCAAATTATTTACGTTTTCTCCGACTCCCCTGATGCTTATCCAGGGAGGACACCCAGGTGGCATGGGAGGAGTTATGGGAGTGAGTATCTGAATCTCTGAGAGCCAGAACTACATTCACATGTTAAAAGTCAACTTTGAAAAGCTTCTTTTTCTTCTTTTTTTTTTTGTCTCATTTGAATTGTCCACCTCCTTGTTGCAGGGACAGTGCCCGGAAGGTGGCATGGGGGTACGTAATGTCTCTGTTTCCCTTAAGAACTAATCAAAGTCTGCATGTTTTCACTGACTCTCGTGATACCTGTCCAGGGAGGATACCCAGGTGGAATGGGAGGAGGAATGGGAGTGAGTATGCACTCCCATTAACAGCATTCAAGTTGCTATGAATGGATATTTAACATTTTCACTTCTTTTCAGGGGGGATATCCAGGAGGTGGCATGGGGGTCAATAAACACTTCTTTTTCTAATATCAAAATGTATTTTATATCAAATTCATATACATAAGTACAGCTTTTGTATAGTAAACTACTGAAAAAATAACTGGGCTTCTTTGCAGGGTGGATATCCAGGAGGCAACAGTGGCAACATGGAGGTAAATTATATTAAATTATATTTCCTTGCAAAATAATAATAATAATAATAATAATAATAATAAAAGGCATCTGTGTGTTTGATTTCTTTTCTTTTCTTTAACCAAGCAGGGAGGATTCCCAGGTTCACACCTGCCGGTGAGATGAACAGAAAATGTCTTTTTTACAGACTGCAAATTATTCTTCTAGTGAATGTAAATGTTGTTTTTCTTAATGTGGTTGCAGAGTATGGGTGGACAGCCAGTCTACAACCCGGTGAGTTCAAGTTGCTGTGCAAAGGGTTACGATTTATTTTAAGTTTCCCTGGAAAGTGTTAGCGTGTGATAGTTCTCTACAGTATATCGTGTACTTATCAAACTCAAGGCCCGCGGGCCAAATCTGGTCCATTTTATGTGGCCTGTCAGAGCTTGAAGGGCATATGATGTTTTAAATTAAAAGTATATGCTGCTTTATAGCATATAAAGGGTGAATTTACCAATTTCCTATTTCCCATGAATTTCCGTTGGATTTTTTATTATTACTATTTTTTTTTTCAATTTTGCAAATGTTTGCATTTAACAACAAAGAGTTGTTGAATTGAAAAGTTGGGAATTTTATTCATTTTTTAAGCTAAACACCAAAAAAGAAACTTCATGGAAAAAAGGTTGTGATTAGATTAGATGGTGGTGCTGATGTGGCCCTTGTTGAAAATGAGTTTGACGGTTTGATAATGAGCTTGACAGCTCTGGTATATTTTGGCTGGAATTGTCCTGCGACTTTGGTGCCCTCTTGTGGCCAAAAAGCGGAACCGCATTTGATTAAGTTGCTCAAAGACAAAACTGTATTTTATGAGAAAACGTTTAAACATGGCTTCCTTCTTGATCGAATCACCCTCTCTTGGGCACATGGTGATATTTTACAACATGAGAAAATGGAAATTCCAACATTCAGCTCCAAACACAGCTGAGCTACAGCTGTGACAAGGCCCAGGATGTCTCTTCAGAGTGTTTAATCAGTCTCACATGAAGACACTATTCCTCTGTGTGTGTGTGTGTGTGTGTGTGTGTGTGTGCGCGCGCTTTAAGCCTGTACCCTACTCCAGCATGATCCCTGGAGGGATGTACCCTAAGAGGACCATCATCATCAGAGGCATGGTGCCCTATGGAGCAGACAGGTGTGTACATGTCAGTGTGTGTTTGTTGACAACCCTACGTTGTATAACATAAGTCCTAACAGACACCTGGTGTTGCAGGATGAAAATCAACTTCGTGGTGAGCAGATCTGGAGATGTCGCCTTCCACATGAACCCCAGAGTGAAGGAGAGGGTTGTGGTGAGAAACAGCATGACTGGAGGACGCTGGGGCCAGGAGGACCGAGAGCTCAGCGTGAACCCCTTCACGGAGGGACAGTACTTTGACGTAAGAGGTGTTCCTCTGGCAGTTTTGGTTTTGTGGGTTTCAGTGTGTTTCCCCAGGACTGAGAGCTCTGCATTCTCCACAGATGTCGATTCGCTGTGGGAACCAGAGGTTCAAGGTGTTTGTGAACGGGCAGCACTTGTTTGACTTCTTCCATCGCATGTCCTTCAGTGACATTGACAAGCTGGAGATTGCAGGCGATGTCCAGATCTCCTACATCCACTTCTGAGATCAGCATCTATCTATTCAGCCTGGAGATGTTACTGAACCGTTTTATGCATTTTCTAAGGCTTTACTCTGGAAGATCTGAGTTATGGTTTTAATAATCCAGCTCTACTGACTCTTTTTCTGGTTAACTGAACTGATAAATGTCACCAACACATGTGACGGATAATATTAAAGCACCTGCACCAAAGCTCAGGAAGAGATCTCATTTATTTCTTATGTAAAATAATGTAGATGCTGTATAAAAGCTTGCTTACAAGTCATGTCAGTGACAATATAAAGGAATTTATCGTACAATCTTCTTCAAATTACAGAAAAACACAAGAAACAAAATCCAAACACACATCTAGTGTAGTACAAAATACTGGCTCTTTGAAGGCACTTTGCAAAGTTCTGAAATTCAACATTTTAAGGCTGATGTGAGTAATAAAAATGAAGACGTTTCAGTTTTTGCTGGAAGATGTTTGATCAAAATGCAATGAACAACACACAGGAATGAAGAGCCTCGCTGGGCAGGACTCCTACTCAGTATACAGTACCAAAGGTATTGCAAAAAATGCAGTCTTTATGTAAATATAAAAGAAATGCACCGATCTTGATGGTATATAATACCATTGTAAATGATTTTGTATATTCTACAAGTACCTTTGATGTGTACAAAAAAGGAACACAGCGCCTATTTTTTAACTATTTCTTCTCCCAAAAAGGTGTGCAGGAATGTGCAACAAGTCCACTCAAACTAAGGAAAATATACTGTATGTACATGTACATGTATATGTACAAAGACAAAGAAAGAAAAACCCAAATAAGTGCATGCACGATGAAATTTTGCTGGCGAGCTTCAGAGGTTCAGATGATCTTCACCTCTATTTTCAGCCGTTGGGTCCTCCTCCTCCTCCCGGACAGACCTTTATTTACAGAAAAAAAACAAAAAACTAGACAACTGCAATGTTTCCTCTGCAACATAAGAATATTCAGATTGAATGGTTTGGATCAGGGGCTTCAGTACAGAAAAAAACAAAACAAAACAAAAATAAAGCCTAAAATGAAAAGCCATGAAAGATGCACAAACTATAAACACACACATATAAAAACATTAGTGCAAAGTTGTAGAAATATATATATATATATATATATATATAAAATCAGCATTAAAAAAGTACAAAATGTGTAACAACACTGTGCTTGAGACAAAAGCAAATGTAAGGAGCTTATCCTTATTGTGTCAGAAAAGCCCGTCATGCTTGCACCGCTGCGCTGTACCTCTGATTTAAACTGTACCTCTGATTTAAACTGTACCTCTGCTCATGCAGACCGAGATGGATGGACCAGAACGCTCGCAGGTGACCCACCTGTCAGCTTCCCCGCGTGCTCAGTAAACGTCTCAACGCAGAACTAACAGTAAAAGCCCCGTACGGAGCAGCTGCACCACCCCAGATTTAGGTCCCTCACACACAAGTCTAATCATATTAGCCACCAAATCCAGTCTATATCTATCAAATCGCATTTGTGAAAAGTATCTCCAAGTTTTCTCTGGCGGGAAACATAAACTTAATCATCCTTTACGCCACATGGTGTCAAACTGAAGGACGGCGGTCCAAGTCTGTGGGAGCCTGCAGACAATCGTAAACTTAGAACTAGAACATTCCTGGGAAATATAACTGAGGTTTAACTTAAAAAAACTTGTGATTAAGTAAATCTTTGAAAAGATTTTACAACAAAAAGATGCTCATTTTTGAGTTTTGAGCAACAAAAATTCATTATTTTGCATCAAACATTGGAAATTATAGAAACGACTTGAAATTCTGTCAAAAAGTAGCAAACAGTTATTTTCAAACAAAAATTGTATATTTTAAGTTAAAAAGTCAAAATGTTGTGATAAAAAAAGTCTTGATAAAAAGATCTACAACAAAATGTGCTTTTTAAAAAAAGATTTTTAAAAAAGGTTTTTTTTTTTAAAATTTGTGATTTAGACAACATGGAATTTTAGTCTCAACTGCAATTTAATTTCCTCAATTTTATGATAAACGTGATTGAGATTTTATGACAAAGATTTTGAAAGTGAAGAATTACCGTCTCTTTAATAGTAACCATGGTGACAATGTGGCCAAGGATGCAGTTGAGTTTGACGCCTGCTTTACACTTTGACACTTCTGCTGCAATAAAACTGATAGAAATAATGCTCTTTTCAGGGTTTTATGCAGCAATAACACAATTTAAAAGAGTTGTTTTAAACATTTTTCACATCCCTGCATTTATACAACCTAAGAGCAGTCTGTTGCTACGCAGATACAGATGAGCAACAGCGTTTAGTCCTCGATCTGAGCATGCTCAGTTGTGGGTTCAGTCTGGCAGTGTCTGAGCTGGTTTCACAAAGAGGTTAGACGTCTTTAGCTTAGTCGCCCTGCTGCATGCAGCCAGCTGGACAGAAATGGTATGCTGCCGGAGAATGTGTTCCTCCCGTCGCATCAACTCAACTCGTCATACAAAAGAAGGGGTTCAAAAAAGAAAAGAAAATCCTTTGCTTCCTAGGTATGCATTTGCCCGTTTGTGGATTTCTGTGCAAAACATGTTTTTGGAGGCACGTACGGCTTCTGACAGTCAGTAGCAGGAAGCTGCAGGAGGCCGTTCTTAAGAGTGAATCTGTCACTGCCAGGGCATTTTCCTGGCTCCGTCCCTGTCCTCCAGCAGCTCCACGGTTGGAGTGGGAGCTGGGGTGGGGTTGGGCGTGGAGTGGCAGGAAGGCTGCAGAGGCAGCGTGGCGGTGGAGGACGACACCGGCATGTCCAGGCTCTCCAGGGAGTCGGAGAGGGCTCGGTTGGTCTCGTGCTGCGGACAGAGGACGTAGCGGTTGGGGCTGGGGTGGTGGACCTCCACCGTGGTCACAGAGTCAAGACCTTTCAGGCAGAGGGGGGACGGACCCCCGATGGGGTCACGGCCACCAACGGCTCCAAGCTCCATGGACGACTCGTCCATGTTGACGTAAAGAATCTCGTCGGGGTCCTGGGGATCCGGCAGATCCTCGAGTGCTTTTTCCAGCTCGCAGCGCAGGGTCTCAAAAGATGGACGGTCCTTCGGGCTCAGCAGCCAGCAGGAGAACATCAGGGAATATCTGGAAAAATAAATAAAATACATGCTTATAGTCTGACACACCTGCCTGACGATTTCATAAAAGCATTTAAGAAGCATTCAAGCATAAAACAATGTCATAAAAACAGAACGTGTTAAACAAAAACTCGCGTGTGAAAAATGAAATTCCCTCACTGTTTCCACAGAAAGGTGCTGCCAATCAAATCAACCTGGCTAATTGATCGCGCAAAAGCTTCGGCAGCTCACGTTCTGAAACAGTCAGCTGTGCGCTAACACAATGCCACGGAGAAACGACATCAGCACTGATCTTACAGAAGCAACTGTTGCTGCTTATCAGTGTGAAAACGGCTATAAAGCCATCTCTGAACAATCTGGTTGATAATTCCACCGTTTAGATTATTACAGGTGGATAAAACATTCAAGTGTTGCATGTGAACCGCCCACATTTAGTGGAGGTGGTGGCTGAGACGAGATGCTTGCATGTCAGTGAAAGCACCTCGTCTCAGCTGTCAAGCACGATGGTGGCGGTATGATGATGTGGGACCTGGACACCTTCCAGCTAGAGTCAACCATAAACTCCTCTTCATAAGAAAGTATTCTTGAGTCAAATATGAGGCATTTACTTCCTTTAAGATCTGGTAAGGACCAGATTTTAGTTATTTCATATATATATATATATATATATATACATACACACACACACACACACACACACACACACACATATATATATA
>JBAMYA010043437.1:0-13381 GCA_037176975.1 Arrhamphus sclerolepis | reverse complement strand
GGGAGAACATGCAAACTCCACACAGAAAGGCCCTTTTGCCAACCCCACCCAGGGTATGGGTGCTGATGATGCAGAGAGACAACCCCCCCCCCCCACAGCGTCTGAGGTGAACCCAGGACCTTCTAGCCTTCTAGGCAATTGCGCTACCCGCTGCACCACCGTGCCCCCAAGAACACAATTCTTCTATATTTATTCAAAACCACCAGATGACTACTATGTAAATCTAAGGAAGACTGAGAATAGACACTTACAAATAAAGACTTGGCAATGACCCGATTTCAATGAATTCTATTATCAATTGCATGAATGGTCTGCAAGGCAAGAAAGCAGATTGATGACATGTGCCGACAGGATTGGCATGAACAAACTGTTTTAACTCACAGTCAGCTGGTGGTTTAAAAGATATTGGCTAATTTAAAAAGAAAATGGATAAACATTATAAAGGACATTATTCCAGAATTAAACTGTAAACAGTAAACTGTATGCATATAGTGCCTTTCCAGCCTTGTTATTTATTAATTTATTTTAATATTTATTTGGTAGGGAGGATACATACAACATTACCACAAAAAAGGGAAAATGTGATGCATATAAGACGTCAAGCTTTAGGTAATTTGCAGTCTTTGTCCCTGGTCAGGCATTTAAAATACAATGAAATATACTCAATGCAATTAAAAAATGCAATGACACAAATAAAGGAGATAATAGAATAAATAAATAAGCACAGTTGCAATTTTCAATGCAAATAAAAACATGAGTTGAATTTAACCTTAAACATTAGTAAAGTGCTGTAATGTTGACAATAACTTATAAGTAATAAATGTTCACACTTCTGCTGCTGCTTGAGCCAGCATTTAACTTTCACACTAAATCTCTTCAGTTCTGTTTGGGATTTGATTTCTGATGGTATATGGTTAATGATTCAAAGCCCTTTTACACTAAATTCACAATTTTAGTCAGAATTGACACTGAATTATTCAAAATTGTAGAGCTCTGTAGTATATTTTCATCGTATAAGTCTAAGCATTTTTTTCCATCATACATGCACAATCACATGTATACATCAGAGGCAATGTAGGGATCAGTGTCCTCAGCACTGACATATAGACTACAAGGCCTGGAATCAAAGCATTTACCTTCCAACTGGCAGCTCACACCTCCACCTGCTCTCTTTAGGCCCAGTCAAGTGGTTGTCAGATGCAACTTTACAAACCTAAGCTACTCTACCATGTTCAATGTAAAGAAAAGAGCCTTTCTCATGGAGATCCTTTCAAACACTGTACTGTCAGGAATGTCAATGTTTTGCTTGTTAACTGAGTGAGAGATTCATCTCTTGAGTAACTTAGCAGTTTATCTGTGAATTGCAAAGGTGTGAACTTGGTGTGATCTTATTGAGATGTGAGGATTGACAGCTATATTGAAGTTTTTCACTTTTGAACAATCTCTCTCAGGATCCAATGAACTAAACTGTGACCAAAATGTAAGAAATGTTCATGTATTGCAAGTTAACACATTTGATGTGGAGGATCATGTTCATGTTAGTATCAACATTGAAGCCGATCTGCTTGGTATGCCATTTAACCAGCATATAAAAAAAGGGTATCCACTGGATTTATACTTAAGGTGCAATATTCTTGTTACACGGTAGAACATATAAGGACATATTACATCTCATTTGCGTTTAATGCTTGAATCACGGGAGCCGTTTGACTCTCATTCTGCGACATTACAAGCTCCTCACCAGCTATAGTTTTGTTTTTTTTTTCTCAAATTCAAATAATCAATCAATCCCATTTATTTATAAAGCACTTTAAAAAAACAACAACAGCTGACCAAAGTGCTGGACTGGCGAAAAGAGAAAACAAGAACAAAAACCAGGACAACGTGAAACATGAAACACATAAATAACATAAAACAATGATGGTGTGTTAAACGCTAGTGAATAAAATGAGTTTTAAGATGAGATTTAAAAACAGCCGGAGAGGGAGCCAGGCATATGTGCAGTGGCAGCTTGTTCCAGAGCTGCCAAGGCCCGGTCACCCCTGCTCTTTAGCCTGAACGGAGGAGTTATCAGGCAGAGTTGATCGGCTGACTTAGAAGGCGTATGAACTTTTAAAAGACCTGACAAGTAAGAAGGTGCAAGGCCATGTAAAGATTTAAAAACAAATAAAAGAATTTTAAAATTGATCCTATAAGAATAAGAGAATGGAATAAGAGAAAGAGAATAAGATAAAGACATAAGAGAAAGAACTGGATTCATTCTTTTTGGGTGTGTTTACCAATCAGCAAATAAATCGCTATCAATTACACCAGAATGATCTGCTAAAATGTTATGACCTCAGGGGTTGTACTGACCACAACAGAAGTGAGCAAACAGCCAAAGCCAGGGTACCTGCTGATGTGAACTTTGAAACTGTGTATCCTAGTTTCCAGAAAAGGTGGAAAGGTTTCTAAAAATGCTCTGCAGAGCATGCTGGTCACTATATGATCACATATTTTCAACAGGACACTGATCATGACTGCAGATCGCACAATAAGATCTCATTCTGCACATTTTTAGATGTGCTGAAGGGCGATCTGACATCGTTCTGCTGAAAAAAATCTTGTAACTCCCAGGAAAAGGTGTAGCCTTGATAGCTGAATACATTTTATTCCATCAATGCCTGAGCTCGTGTGACTATATTCATCACAGTGACATAACTATTTCTCATGCGGGGCCTGAAGGGCTCAAAGATTCTGTGTAACTGTGCTTCCCCCAAAACCCAGATTGGAATTTTCCAAACATTTTCAGAGTGTTCATATAATCATTTGACTGATTTATAAAACAAAAAAGAGAGAGAAGAATTTACCATTGTTAGTATATCATCAATGAAACAAGTGTAAAATGTTTTTTGTTTTTTTTTAAATGATGTGGGGAAATGACCTAAAAAGGACATAGCTGATTTCATTTGAGAGATAAACATTTCCCAGCATCTCAGTATCAATCTCAAATATCAAATTCCTTGGATGGGGATATTGGATTTGATTGAATATTAGCTATTTTATTTGTGAACTGCACTGCAAAACTTTCATATTTAGCATCAGAAGCATCACTGGCTGACATTAGAGGAGCAGGATTTATCATACGTTCCCTTGTTGAGAATAAACCTTCAGGGTTGTTCCAACTTTCATTCATTTTGCAAGGTTAGTGTGTCTTGCACTTTTTAATAGCCTAACTGTAAATGCTTATTTTTTCATGGAATGTCTGATAATGTCATTACATTATAACCTAATGTCAGATAAAAGTCAGATAAATTACTCTTATTCTGTCTTCTTTTGGCTTCACTACACTCTCTTCTCAATTTCTCCAGGGAACTCTTTGATAGAGGCATTCTTTTTTTTTCTTTTTTTCAAATGGTGCATCTGTATCAACAATTGATTTTAATGTAGTATTTATTCCAAGTGTCTAAAATAAAACCACAAGAAGAAAGTAAAACAAATGTAGGCATTTGTAGAGGGAAAAGAAAGAAATAAAAGATGTTGGATAACACTTCCTCACAGTTTGCTCCAAGCTATCCTGTGAAATAAAACAACTGACACAAAAGAATATATAGGAATGGTCAGATATGCCAACAGCTAAAATGGTTAAAATATCAAATACAATTAATCTCCCGTCCCAGACAAACCGTATTTGTTTGAGTTTTTCTCATCCTTTACATGAAAAGCCATAACAAAAGTAATATCAAATAGTTAAAGGACTTTGTAGGAAATACATTAAAAGGAAATCATAGATCAGTTACTCTTGAATCATGATGCATAGTAAACATTTTGAAACAAGTTTGTCTTGGCATGTTTGAAGAGAACAAGGTCAGGTGGCCCTAACTTCACTGGTCAAACTGAGCTCAACCTCGCATCACTCTAAAAGATTAATAAGTTATCCATCAAATCATGTATAACAATCAAACATGGCAGCGTCATAGCTGCATTTTTTTTAAACACAGAGTTTTCCTTTAAAAGGCTGCCTGTCACCTCAGACTGTCACAGCCCCATCAGCCATGAAAGCGGTTGTGCTTGCCCTGACTCTGGCCTTCGTGGGTAAGTAGCATTCTGCGCTGGTGAAATGGTTGAGCATCACTTTAATAATTACTTTAGTTTTTCTATTTTTTTCTTTTTTTTAATTAAAAAAAAGTTCAACCTTTTAGATCGTTGACACACTTTAGTTGAGGAAGTTAGAGGTGAATGCTGAACTTCACAGCACATGAGCTTTGAGGGGTCTTGCTTGATGGATTCTTGATTCAATCTAACATGCAGAAACTTTACTGAAATGTAACTTTAATACCAAAAAATAATAGTAAGATATTAAGCAATATACTTCTCATTAACTATTGGATTTTAGTAAAGAAAAGTATGTTATTGTATGCATTACAATTTAGTCATTTTAAGTTTTAGACAACCTATTTTATATTTGTTGTTCATTTGATACTTACACATTTGTAATATGCAGTTCAGGAACTCAACCATATATGAATTGTTAATTTTAATATAAAGGATTGGGACTTTGGAATAAATTGGAAAAGAAAAACAGAATAACTGAAGACAACAGAAAAGGGAACCTTCAAATCAATAAGTAAAGACTCAGTGTAAACAGACAAATATACAGCACCGATGTTTGGAAATCAGAGCAAAGTTATTCCAGAAAAAGTGTTTCCTCTCCATCAAGCATAGTCACTCATCAATACTTCTTAAGTTTGATTTGCTTGGGCTTTGTTTAGGACTTGGAGTGTTTGTTGGATTATTAACTTAATTTTACTTCCGTTTCAGCTGGACAAAGTCCTAGTTTTGGTAAGTTCAATACGTTATTGTCCCCTATAGTGCAACAAGTAAATTATCCTCACAAAATCTAACTTATTTAATCATTTATAGATCAAACCATATTTTAACTTACTTATAATTGTTTTAGGCTTAACATAGCACACTTTTCACTAACCAAAAATGTGCTTACAGCTCCTGAATTTGCTGCTGGAAAAACCTATGTGTATAGGTATGAGGCTTTGCTCCTCGGGGGTCTCCCTGAGGAAGGTTTGGCAAGAGCTGGACTCAATATAAGCTCCAAAGTTCTCATCAGTGCAATGACTGAAAACATTTACCTGCTGAAGGTAAAGAGCAAAATCATGATATCTGATACTTAAACCTTTCCTGTTGTGTTTGACTATCTAGAGCCACAATCCTTTTCATCTACTTCCTCTTAATAATCTAATTTCTAAATTACAGTTTGTGGAGCCCGAGTTCTATGAATACAGTGGGATTTGGCCAAAGGACCCTCTAAGCCCAGCAAGCAAGTTGAAGACAGCCCTGGCACCTCAGCTCTCAATCCCCATCAAGTTTGAGTATAGCAATGGTGTTGTGGGAAAGATTGAAGCCCCTGAGGGAGTTTCGACATTGGTGCTGAACATCTACAGAGGCGTCCTGAATATCCTTCAACTCAACATCAAGAAGACACATAATGTCTACGATTTGCAGGAGGTTCGTCAAAGCTCCCAAGGCAGATTTATAAATCCAGTGTAATAAGTTGAATTGCCATTCTTAACAGGTGCTCTGCTCCACAGGCTGGAACTCAGGGTGTGTGCAAGACCCTCTACTCCATCAATGAAGATGTAAAGGCTGAACGCATCCTTCTGACCAAGACCAGAGACTTGAACCACTGCCAGGAAGAGATCATTAAAAACATGGGGTTGGCATACACTGAGAAATGTGACAAATGCCAGAAGGTAAGATCAAACCCATTTTGGACAACACACATATGATGAAAGAAAACCTTTTCAAAAACAAGATTATGTATGCTTTGTATTAAACAGGAATCCAAAAATCTCAGAGGTTCAACATCATTTAGTTACATCTTGAAACCAGCCACAAGTGGCGTCATGATCCTGAAGGCATCTGTCAATGAGCTGATCCAGTTCTCACCTTTCTCTGAGCCCTATGGAGTAGCTCAAATGGAAACCAAGTATGTTGAAATATTCTGAGAATGTTAACGTGATAATAAACTGGTGTAACTAAGCTGCTAATTAACTGTTTTTCCACATTACTTCAAAGGCAGAGGTTGGTATTCCTTGAGATTCAGAAAGCCCCCACTCCACCTGTCGCAGCTCAGTACATAACTCGTGGATCCCTCAAGTATGAGTTCTCCAGTGAGCTTCTTCAGACACCCCTTCAGCTTATCAAGATCAACAATTTGCAGGCTCAGGTATTGTTTCAGAATACTTCAAAAGTTAAGTGAAGTCAAGAATGGTGATATTGGAATTTCAACACTTTTTTCAATTTTGCGTTCTAAGGTTGTGGAGATTCTGAATCACTTGGTTTCCCACAATGGTGAGAGTGTCCATGAACAAGCTCCTCTCAAGTTTTTGGAATTGATTCAGCTCCTCCGTACAGCTCGCTATGAAGACCTGGAAATGTTCTGGCGCCAATATGGAAAGACATCTACCCACAGGTAGCTTTTGAGCGATACAATATTCATATATATATATCTTTAAACTATATAAATATACATGTGCATTCTCTATGTGTGTGCATTTTTACTAAATTAATTCTTGCTTCTTTTTCTTTTTAGACACTGGTTTTTGGATGCCATCCCAGCCACCGGAACTCCTGCTGCTCTTAGATTAATCAAGGAGAAGTACTTGGCTGATGAACTGAGTGTTGTTGAGGCAACTCAAGCTTTGGTTGCATCTGTTCACATGGTGTCAGCAAACCTTGAGACCATCAAGCTGGTAGAGGTCAGTAAATTACAGAAGACACCAGTCTGTCAATAAGAATACCAGACACATCAAACATTTCTGATATTTGCACTGTTCTAGACCCTGTCGTTGGAGCCCAAAATCTTAGAAAACCCAGTTCTGCGTGAGATCGTCCTCCTTGGCTATGGCACAATGATTTCCAAATACTGTGCTGAGACACCCAGCTGTCCAGTTGAACTCATGAAGGTGAATTAACCTGATTCATTTCATTACTTCAAATATCATAGAAAAATTATGAGTAAGACATGAGCATCTCATTCGACTATTCCCTCCAACAGCCCATCCACGACCGTCTTTCTGAGGCTGTTTCAAGGAGTGAGACCGAGAACATCATCCTGTTGGTAAAGACTTTGGGAAATGCTGGACATCCTTCTAGTATCAAGTCAATCACAAAGATCATGCCCATCCATGGCACTGCTGCTGCAACACTGCCAATAAGAATTCATGTTGAGGCCATCATGGCCCTGAGGAACATTGCAAAGAAAGAACCCAGAATGGTGAGTTCTGAATGTCACAGAGTATTTGAAAATTTACCCACAAAATGAAAAAAGAAGTTCATACTGAGTTTGCGTCCCCTCTGAACCAGGTCCAGGAACTGGCTCTTCAGCTCTACATGGACAAGGCTCTTCACCCAGAGCTCCGTATGCTTTCATGCATTGTCCTCTTTGAGACCAGGCCTTCCATGGGACTGGTGACAACTCTTGCCAACTCTGTGAAGACAGAGAGGAATCTGCAAGTTGCCAGCTTCACTTACTCTCACATGAAGTCCCTGAGCAGGAGCCCTTCCACCATCCATCCCTCAGTGTAAGAGGACTCTCACGATCCCAGTTCATCATCAAGTGGATTTGCTCACAAGGATCCACGTTTAGTCATTTGTTTTATGTTTCTTTTTCAGTGCTGCAGCTTGCAGCGTGGCCATGAAAATCTTGGGTCCAAAGCTGGACAGACTGAGCTTGCGTTTTAGCAGAGCAGTCCATGTCGACATCTACAACAGTAAGACCCGGGGCATACCCAAATTATGCAAATGTGAGTTTTATTTTTATTACAGCATCAACAAACTGCCTCTTATTAAATTCTAAATCAGGTTCCTTGATGGTTGGCGCTGCTGCCACTGCTTTCTACATCAATGATGCTGCCACTCTTCTGCCAAGATCTGTCGTTGCCAAGACCAGAGCCTTCCTTGCTGGAGCTGCAGCTGATGTTCTGGAGGTAAAAGGAAGTGAAGATCTGGCCAGCTGTTGAATAACTAATTTAAAAATTATTAACACTTTGTTTTGTTTTGTTTTTTTCCCAAGATTGGGGTGAGAACTGATGGTCTCCAAGAAGCTCTTCTGAAAAACCCATCAATTACAGAGAGCACTGACAGGATCACCAAGATGAAGCGTGTCATTAAGGCTGTAAGCAGCAACAAAAGTCACAAATTAAAGGATGAAGCAGTGTATGCGCTCAAATGATGACACAACATATTTTCTCTGTCCACAGCTGTCTCAGTGGAGGTCTCTGCCCTCTGACAAACCTCTGGCTTCCATGTATGTCAAGTTCTTTGGACAAGAAATTGCCTTTGCCAACATCGACAAGACCTTGATTGAAGAAGCTGTTGCAGTATGTTACAAACAAAAAATTCTCAACTTCAACACTAATCACAAGTCTTGCAAAACAAACTATGATATATTTGTTCTCTACAGTATGCCAGTGGACCTTCCATTCAGAAATATGGAAGAGAGGCTCTCCAGACTCTGCTGCTGTCTGGTTTCACTGTCTCCTATGCCAAGCCTGTGCTGGCTGCTGAAGTGCGACGCATCTTTCCCACAGCTGCTGGCCTTCCAATGGAGCTCAGCCTGTACTCTGCTGCTGTGGCTGGAGGCATTATTAAGAGTGAGTACAATAATACAATTGTTATTATTGCTATGTTAAAATAAATGAAGCATCTTCCGTTAGCTGGGAGAACTGGAAATTCTACCATAGTATATGAGAAAGCATAACTTTTTTATTTGTACCAAGTAATCCAAAAATGCACAGAGGGAAAAACAAAAAAAGATATGAAAACAAAATGAATGAATGGGCTGATGAGTTCATTTGTTTTCATAGTCAAGCCCACCACAGAACCACGCCTGCCAGAAGATTTCCCCATCGTGCGCCTTCTAGAGACAGACATTCAGCTTGAGACTGAGATCAAACCAAGGTGGATTCAGTTTCTAATCATGTGGCACAAACTTAGTACAAAATATTTCATGTCATAATATTGAACATATTGAACAATTGTTTTTTTTTTTCCTTTTCCTCTAGTGTTACAATGAACACCTTTGCTGTGATGGGAATTAACACCCCCATTGTCCAGGCCACCCTGGTATCAAGGGTTAAATTCAACGTTACTGCACCGGCCAAATTCGCTGCAAGACTTAACATCAAAGAGGGTGATTTTAAGATTGAGGCTCTTCCCGTTTCTGTGCCTGAAAACATTTCAGCTCTGAGGTTAGGCTTGCTTTTCTAACTCACTGTGTACTTTTCATCAGATTTAAAATCCCATCTAGCTTCATGTTTAAAACCTGGATGATTATGTTCCCTCTCCTCTTCAACAGTGTTGAGACCTTTGCTGCAGTGAGAAATATTGAGGATCCTGCTGCTGAAAAAATCACTCCAATCATCCCTCCCAAAACCTTGCAGTCTGTCCCAAGTGAGATTCTTTCATCCAAGATTGTTTCTGCTCTCACGGTTAGTGTTACATTACAAAGTTTTGGATAGCTTGCATGGTACCTTTAGCTATAAGTAATATTTATTTCCTCTTATAGTCAAGATCAGAGGAGCTCATTTCCATGGAAGCAGAAGATGCAAAGCCTGTTAAACACAGAGTCCGTCTGGTTTCAAAGAGATATTGTGCTAAGTATGCTGGTGTTGGACTCAAGGCTTGTATCAAAGTTGCAACAGAAAATGGCGCATACATCCGGGACATTCCCCTCTACAGACTGGCTGGAAGTCACAATATTTCTTTCTCTGTCACACCAAGTAAGTGCTGAGAAAACGGTTTTGTGCATTTTATTGAAACCCTGTGCACACATGGTTTAAAATGGTATAATTTGCTGATAATTTCAGTTGAAGGTGAAGCCATTGAGAGACTTGAAATGGAGGTTAGGGTTGGAGCAAAGGCTGCAGAGAAGCTCATCAGACAGATCAACCTGAGTGAAGAGGAAATCCTTGAGGAACCACCAATCCTGATGAAGCTCAACAAAATCCTGGCTTCAAATCGCAACCGCACACTTTCCTCCTCTAGCTCAAGCAGCTCTTCCTCTAAGACCTCCTCAAGGTCTTCCAGCTCCTCATCTCGCTCCAGCAGCAGACTCAGCAGCAGCAGCAGCAGCAGCCGAAGCAGCAGCCGAAGCAGCAGCAGCAGTAGGGTCAGTTCCTCAAGATCTTCAAGCCGTTCTTCCAAATCCAGCTCTGCATCAAGCCTTGCATCGCTCTTCAGTGCTAGTTCAAGCTCTTCTCGCTCCAGTTCTCGTCGTTCAAAGGTAAACATATCAAAATGATTGTGTACACAGGGGGAAAAAAGTCATCACATAGTATGTGAACTGATGATATTTGTTCTTAACAGCAGGTGAGCTCTTCCCACAGATTCAAGAAGGACCACAAGCAGGTATGTTTACATGGTACTTCAAAATACAAAGTTTGTATTGTTATGTTTGAAAATGTGTCAGTATGTCAGCTTTTGTCTGGTGCTCATTAAGTATCTATCTGTGCTTCAGGCTCTCAACTCTCAAGCCTCTGCCATGTATTCCAGAAGCAGGAGCAGCGACGCAAGCTTTGAGGCCCTTTACAGACAGGTGAAAATTTGGATGTCAGAAATGAACATTTACAAAAAGAAATCTTCCACAAATCTTCTTTTTACCAACCATTTGTGTGCACTCACATCTTGTTTTTCCCTACAGAACAAATTCCTTGGTAATGAGGCTGCCACCTTCGTCGCCATCTTCCGTGCCGTCAGAGCTGATAAGAGGATGGAGGGATACCAAATCTCTGCCTACCTTGACAAACCAAGTGCCAGACTTCAGATCGTTTTGGCTCCTCTGTCTCCTGAATACAACTGGAAGTTCTGTTTTGATGGAGTTGTGTTCAGCAAGCACAAAGTTGCAGTAAGTCACAGTTTAGCTATTCAGCTCAAAACAAAATGACAGCCCTAAGAACAAATTGGCTTACTCTTGCATCTGCTGTTTGCTTTAAAGGCAAATGTCTCCTGGGGAGCCAACTGCAGGGAGTACAGCACCATGATTACTGGAGAAACTGGTCGTGTTGAATCAAGCCCTGCCGCTCGTCTCAGAATGTCCTGGGAAAAACTGCCTTCTTCCCTTAGACGCTACGGACAGATGTGAGAAACTGCATGCATGTAGTAACTCCACAAATGTGGCACCTAAGTCTATGAAAATATCTGACACAGAGTTTCTTTTTACAGGGCATATGACTACATTCCCTCTAGAATGCTGGCTGACTTGATCAAGGGAAAGAGTGAAAACAGCACCAGACAGCTCTCATTCACTGTGATTGCAGCATCTGAAAAGGCCCTTAACTTCACAGCAAAAACACCACTGGTATGAGAAGTGATGCTGTCCTACCTCTAGAAAGTTCTTCTCATGTTCGTTCCCTATAATAATCAATGTTTATCCCTCCCTCCGACAGCGTACTGTCTACAACATGACTTGGCGTCTTCCCATCACTCTGCCACTGAACGAGATCAAAAGTCTCACCCCCTTTGATGAAGTGATTGATAAAGTCCATTACGTGTTTGCCAAGGCCATTGCAGGTAATTGCTCTTTAAATGAAAAGACACTAGTGATGATTTTTATTTATTTATTTTTGCCTGAAAGCCAACACTGAAAGCATTTTTTGACGTCTTTTCAGCTCAGTGCAGCTTTGTGGAGAATAACGTGACCACGTTCAACAACAGGACATACAAGAGCCAGATGCCCTTGTCTTGTTACCAGGTTTTAGCACAGGACTGCACTGATGAGCTGAAGTTCATGGTTCTGCTGATGAAGGACTCTGTGGATCAAAGCCATATCAATGTCAAAATTGCTGACATGTGAGTTGTCAGTGGGAAATAGGGGAGGGGAAAAAAATGTTAGTTTTCATCTGCAAGGTGACTAATCTGATGAAGGTTTTCCCTTTCTTTACTTGCAGAGATATTGATTTCTACCCCAAGAACAGTGAAGTGGCTGTGAAGGTCAATGGAATGGAAATCCCCCTCATCAACCTGCCATACCAGCACCCAACAGGTTCATATAGGCAGACTTTATCCTATTATTACATTTTTTACCTTTTCAGTTAAAAAAAAAATCACTTTTTCAAATTTAATATTGCAAAATTAAAGCTTTACTTTGTTTTACTTTACAGTTTTAGAGTTCATTCAGAATTCCAAGGTTTTTATTATATATTTCATTAAACGTAAATTCTCTGAAATTTGTTTTGCAGCGAATATTGAGATCAGAAGAAGTGGAGAGGGTGTTTCTGTCTATGCACCTAGCCATGGTCTTCATGAAGTCTACGTGGACAAGAACACTTGGAGGGTAAAAGCAATACAAAATACATCATCAACTTTACTGCACAAACTGGAAGCAAAGGGTGTAACTTTGCCATGACAGAGTTTTCACACAGGAAATACCAAATATGTTTGATGTTTCTACCGATTAATGTTTCATATCTTTTTGGAAAATAGATTCAAGTTGTGGACTGGATGAAGGGCAAGACCTGTGGACTCTGTGGAAAGGCTGATGGGGAGGTCAAACAGGAGTACCGCACACCTAATGGACGTGTCAGCAAGAACGCCGTCAGCTTCGCTCATTCCTGGACTCTTTCAGCAGAGAGCTGCAGCGAAGCCACTGGTCAGTTAAAATCTCCATGTAGTTTCTCAAACTTATCTTCCTTTTTGTTTTGTTTTTTACATTGATGTTGCAGAACATGAAAGAACATGCTGAAGATGTATGCTACTGGATCAATCAGAAATTCATTTCTCGGTGCTGTTGCTTTACAGAGTGCCGTCTGAAGCTTGAATCTGTGCAGCTTGAGAAGCAGGTGAACATTGAAGGAGAGGACTCCACATGCTACTCTGTTGAGCCTGTGTTGCGCTGTCTGCCCGGTTGCTTCCCAGTCAAGACAACTCCTGTCACTGTTGGCTTCAACTGTGTGACTTCTGGTGAGTGTAAAACACAAATAAATAAATCAAGAGGTAGGAAAAGAAAATATTAAAAACATACAGCTCCTAATTGCTTTACACCCCTTATTTGTGCAGACTCTGCTCCTGGCAGCCAGAGTAGCATCCTGGACAGCAGCGTGGACCTGAGGGAAACCACGGAGGCTCACCTTGCCTGCAGCTGTACTGCTCAGTGCGCTTAAGAACAGCATTGTCTTTATGTCACTGACATTATGTATGCTTCAATTGTAACTTTAAATAAACTGCATCTCAGAAATATTTCTCGGACGTGACTTTTTAATTGTGTATCTGATTTGGAGGCTTGAATGCTTTTAAAATTCAAAATCTCGAGCCGGGTATGCTGTAGCACCGCGAGAATTCACGAGACCTACGGCAGAATCCAACATGGCTGACTAAACATTTCATT
>JBAMYA010043436.1:0-13384 GCA_037176975.1 Arrhamphus sclerolepis | reverse complement strand
AATATGCTACAAATAAAAGGCCAAAAAACACAAAAAAATGTGTTTGGGTGCATCAAGGGTTAATGCAGTGCCATTTCAGACTTCAGAGATCAGCTCCTTCCTGGAATTGCATCGGATTCTGTGAATGGTTCAATGATGTTTTGTTCTTCAGAGGGTGAACTATACTAATTCCTCCCAATTTATCTTCAAGGATCATTTGTTTTAAACATTTAAACATTTGATTTTCTCACGCATTTGCTGATAAAGCGGAGATGCTTTGCTCATCTTTACTCATCAAACAATCAGCCTTTCATTGATTTTGTCCCACCAAAGTCAACATTGCAGACACCTGTTGTACTTGTTTGAAATAAAGTCATTATTCCCCCATTTCCTTACTAACAATGAATTTCCTTCATGATTGCTCTTTTTGGAATGTGCTGCGTGCTCAAAATGAAAAAAATGAATGTATGTAATGAGTGCTGATTATCAGCTGTACTTACTTCTCAGATGTGTCAGCATGAGCAAGTCGCAACACATCCTTTTATAAGGGCATAACTGTGCCGCAGTCCTAAGATTTTTAAACATCTGACACATCCAGAGATGTTAACAATTATTTCCTTCCAGTTCTTCGACTTGAAGGGATTCAGTTTTTAACATTCCATCCAGCCTTACAGTTCACGAGACTTAAAAATATACTTATACTTGTCTTTTTATGTTTAAAACTAAATCATTTGTATAAGCTGTAGTCGTTGTTTCTGCTGTGTCACTCCACACGTTCACACGGTAAAGAAATAAAAATTATTTCCTCTTCCTTGTTTGCAATCAGGACTTTTTTTTTATTATTATTATTTTAACAGTCAATATCCTTTTCCTGGTTTTTCACCTCTTAGCTTAGGTAATCTCCGTTCTATTTCACTTCGCTTGAAGAGTGAAAATTCACATTAAAAGTCATCACTTAATACTCAATGCAAACAAATGTAATAACTCAGATCACGCTGATCACCCCTAACTATAAGCGTTATTAAAAAGCAAACTGTTAAATTTTGTAATATGCTTAAAAAATATGCAACATATTAACAATACAGAATTCAGAGAGAAAGAAAGATTGTTAGACTTGAGTGACAGATTGCAGCAGTCCTCCTCAGCCTCTGCTTTGAGAAGTGTGGAAGTTGAAATAAAAAGGAGGTGTTGATTCATTCAAACTAACTTCATCGTCCTGCTGCAGCCAGGAAAAATTGAGATTATAGATTATGTATTATGTATAATGATTGCAAATCAAGTAACTGAGATTAGATCATTGTGATCTGTGAGGAACCACCATGTCTCATACTGGTTTCAAATATTCCCCATAATGCTGGTAATCCTAGAATTGTGTTCTCTTTTATCCATCAGTGTTACAAACTGGTTTCCATGAAGTCTTTCTTCATCTGGGAATTTCAGTGCTGTTACAACCAGTCTCCTGTGTTACAGTAAGAAGAACCAGAATGCACTTTCAGTATGAACACTAACTAAAACTGAAATTAAAATTAAAATCGGTTTTAGTTACTTTTGGTTTGTTATGCTTTCGTCTTCAAGTGCTGTGTGCAGTGATAGGGCATGAATTGTGTTTTTAGCAGGGTGCTATAAAGCTATTGCTAAATAGCTCTATTGCTAAAGTTTCGTTTTGTCTCAGATTGTTTTTATAATCCAGTCATTGTGAGCCTTATCATACGAGAATAAAATATGAATACAGCTTAACACAGCACAAAAGTAAGAAAAAATAAATAAAATGAACACACACACACACATTAGTAAGATTTGAGCAATCACAATATGATGATTGGTTAACAAAATAATGCTGAGGAATTTTCTACAATCTCAGATGATAAGAAATCAGTATTTCTGGGAGTTACTGTAATGAGACACTAAGGACAGGCTGGCCACCTTTGGACACTGGTAACTTCTAGTTAGGTTAAACATTATCTATTGATAATGAAGAATGAAAAGCTGAATGAATTTTATGGTTTTATTTTTTATGAAAAGCTTTTGTCCTAACCGTATCAAAAATAAACCGATTTGCACCGCGCTTCTGCCATGACAGTGTCTTTTGTTGCCTTTCTGGACGTTATTGAACGTAAAAGCTGATTGGAAGACAAAAACCGGCAGGCCTCTGAGAGCACTTGGCTGCTGTACCTTTGACTCCATATTTCCTGTATTCATCTGTCATTAAACATGGGAGCTGGGATGAAAGTGGAAGTAAAAATCCAGCTACTTTTCAGAGAATATCTGCTGATTTCTGTGAACAGATTGTAAAGTCATTGGGACGTGTTTATGTTTTTAGACAGGGCATAACTTGACGTTCTGTATCTGTGGAATCTAGATAATATCGGTTTAGGTACTTCATACAGCAAACATCCAAGTAACTCGACTAAATGTGAAAGCAAAATGCCTTTTCAGGAGTTCCTGCTCTGTCTGGGATTCATTAGAGCATCTGGTATGTTACTGGTAACGTATAAAAATGCCCCTCTGGCATTCAAGTAATTTATGTCATCATACCAGAAATATCTACCAGAGAACTTCTGCTTAGATAAAACACTATCACCTTGTGCATGTCACCTCTGAGGAATTGTTCTCATGAGATCCTGCAGACTATTTTTTTTCTAAAGTGTCTTCTTTGCCATAACATCTGGTTTTCTACACTTCCAGTGCATACCTGACTCTCCCAGGATGCCTTCAACCCACACTAACTTTTAAAGCGGACTTTCATGCAATAAATCTATCTCTAATAAAGAAATAATAAAAGAAATGCAACAACTTCATCCACATATTCAAGTCTGTCATTGTTTATCCTGCTAGTTGATCTATAAAACTTTTTTTCTTAAACTAGCATTTTATGAATATTAATATACTCAAAGTGCATTTAGGTTATAACTGGACTGATGTGAAAGCCCCATCAGTCCATTCATAACAGCTTTCTGTGGAATCCCACAGAAGAAGAGTCAGCGTAAAGGATCCACATTTCCTACTAACGGAAAAGAATCACTTCCAGGGAAAATGCTCAAGTCTCCTGTTTAACTTAACTGTTAAATCATTTTTCAGGTATTTCGCAAGTTAATAGTAGCATATATAGAGTATATACAAACAGTATATATTCAAATGTATACATACACACATACTGTACATAGTTTATACAGATATATAGTAAAAAATATTATTCATATGTGAACGCTGCCCCTTATCAGTCCCTGCCTCAAACTCAAACACTTGTGAAAGATGGAGCAAACCTGCTGGCTTATGGCCATGCTAAAGAAATCAAAAGCTGCCTATAGCATTGCCTGACTGCAATATTGGAGTAATTCAGACGTACATGCCCAGAAGAAAAACTGAGTGACCAAAGTGAATTGCACAGGGTCGAGAACAAGTCAGTGTGGTTGAGGTTTAACTCCGCGCGAGAAACATAACACTCGTAGTGACACGCAAAGTGCTTTAAAGAATTCACACAAAAGTATCAAAGATCATTATTATCATTATGATGTAATTAAAAATGAAAAATAAAAGCCTCCTAACTTCTACCACCAAAACATGTCAAGAAAACACAAACGTAGATACAGATGTTACGAACACTCGCTGACACAAACGTACACCTGTACCAGCAATTTGAAAAAATTAAATAAATGAGCCTAATAAATAAAAATAAAACATAAAAAATAAAAAACAATCAAAAATTAAATAAACAGGCATATGATGAGATAATAATTAAATATAATACTATAAAATAAATAGAATGAAATGAGATAAATAGCTATATTTAAAATAAATATATAAAAGTAGATAAATAATCAGGTAAAACTATGAACATATATTTGAAAGAAATAATAACTAAAATGGAATTAAATCATAATTCATAAACTATAAGCTCACTTAAAAGCCATATTAAAAAGTTAAAAACATCCCCTTCCATGGACAACCCACAGGGCACAAAAAAGTCTACCCTGACATCCCAGCACTCCAAGAGACCCGCAGATCTTTGCAACCTGACTGGTCAGAGCTGAGCACAAGGAGGACTTGTTTATTATTAAATGGATAGTTATATATATGTTCAGAACAATATTCCTCTCCTAAAACTCTCCTCAATTCCCAGACATAACTGGACTGTTGTTTAACAGAAAAATTCTACAAACATCATCCCGTCCCCACTTATTTGATATGTTGTTGCTATCAGTTAAGATGATACATTCCCTCAGTTTAAACATTTGATCTATCTTCTGTCATTATATTTCCAAATTAACTGTACACAATGTCCTATTTTTTCATGTATTTATTCTGGTTTGTAGTATAATATCCCTTTTAATTTGATTTAAAGCATCATCATCACGCTCTCGGGCCCTTGTTCACTTTCTCCCTCATGAAGTCCGGTACATACACTGCAAGAATAGATATATTTGTTAATTTTCTCAACATGGCAGGAACAAGAAAAAAAGCTCTGGCCAAGACCTTTCTACTTATTTCATGAGAAACTCAAGTTCCCTGGGAAGTCAGGATTTTCAGGAGTAGGACCAAAAGATAAGATAGGAAACAGGCGGAAATTGCAATAAACTCCTTTATTCAAAACAAAACCAAAATTAACCTTCAATCATTCCATCAGCAAAATCTGGTGAGGAAACACAGAGGGATTGAGACAGACGGCCTAGAAGGGAGAAAATAGACCTTCGAAGTTCAAAACAGGAAGTTAAGGCAGGGCATGAGGGGGTACAAGAAACACCCCCTATATTAGTTAATCTACTCATTGTACAGAATTTCCACTTTTCCATACCAATCACGGCAACCTGAAAATTCTGACCAATTATACAATAGTTGTAGGACACCAGGCAAGAAAAAAGTTCTGCACAGATGATGTGATGAAAATAAGGAAAGCAGAACAGATGCAAGAACAGACAGGTGTGGCCAGTTTGAAAGGAGCTTCACCAGTTGTACGTCGTTCCACAGGCAAGACATGTATTAGTTATCAGTACTCCCACAAACGCCATACCAGACTGTTGAGTGATGAGCCACCAAGTTTATACTATTTATAGATTTGTCTCCTGCTTGACCCCTGTTTCAAAAGTCTGCTGCGTTTCTTCTGCCTCATGTGCACCTGGTTTCATTCTTACCAAACTGGAACTGTGAAAGTCTCAACACATGACAATTTGCACACCACAGTGTTTCTCAGAAAATGGCCCACTTATTCCCAATCTGCCAGTGGTTCTTTGTCTGAAACTGAGAGTTCATCCGTTTCAGTTTTTGTCCAGTTCTGGTAATCTGAAATCTGTTTTTGAAGCTCAAGTCAAGATGTCATCAGCAATTTCATCAGTTTATTTTGGTCATACGTCTAGCTAAAAAAACAAACAGAAAAAAAACAACAACATCAAAACTCTGAGAAACCATGAGTTTCTGGTTTCTAATCATATTTGGAGAAGGTTGAAGGTTCTGTCAACTCTGAGTGTGCTCACTCTGAGCAGGTAAAGGGAAGAGATCCTCGGTTAGAGAATGATGTGGGTGAGAGGAGGATGTTGGCCAATCCCTCTCACCCTCTCACCCCCTCTGTGAGACAGTGGGGGCGCTGCGGCCGCAGACTGCTGCACCCTCAGTGCAAAAAGGAACGCTACCGCAGGTCCTTTGTCCCGACAGCAGTCAGACTGTACAACAACAGTGTCACATAGACTGCTGACTGCTGAGCCATGTTCCCTGTAGCTGTTCTCATGTGCAATAATACCTGTATCTAACTTTCCCCTTAGGCATTCTGTATATATGGATTATTATTTCTTTTTTTCTTATATTTATACTGTATATATTATAGTCACTCTTTTTTATTTCTATTTTTACATTTTTAGCTCTTCCTACTATGGGAACACATTGTGCAATGTCTTGTTTTGTTTGTCATGCTGCTGTAATGATTCTGTTCTCCGGGATCAATGAAGTCCTATCTTATCTTATCTTATCTTATCTTAGGTTAGTGGATGGTAAGGAAATATTCACTGAGTGAGACGGAAAAGTGCTTTGCTTAGAAAACAGGCAGAATGTCTTACTCTACCTTTAAAGAGTGAGTGCCTTCATGCAACCTTTTAAGAAATGTTATTACTGACTGACTGAGTTACTGCTAAATGAAATTTCCTTTTCTGGGATCAATAAAGTATTAATGATTTAAATTGAATTGAAAATCTTCATTTTTATTGGACAAGACTTTAAAACAGAGATTTTAGACCAAAATACAGCAATGCTTTTTGTCATGCAATTTCCATGAAATCTTATCCTTTTAACATGGTATCTTCAATTTCTTCATCATTCTACACATAATGAATGCAATTGCATTCTCTTTTAAGATGTGGCAGAAAGTCTGACTACATCTGCAATGAAGATTTGTCACTTCTGCTCAACAGTGCCTGTCCTGACCACATTACATCACCACGGTTTCATGCTCCCATTTTTGTCTCAACTGTCAGTATTTACAGGTCATAATCACGGTTGTGACACGTCAATTCAGCAGAAAGATCGTTCTTTTATGCAGCATAGCAGTCACAAGCAAAAAAGTGAAAGATCCAGTTTGGATCTGTTTTGCAGCAATGTGATCAAGGATCAGAAACACTGACGGCTGATGAAAATGCAGTTTTGACTGATTTCCTATTTGAGAGATAAAAGTTGGTGCAGAAAAACACCTCTAAGGTCAAGATGTGTGGCTATAAGCTTAGCTTAGCTTAGCTTAAGGCTGCATGTTAAATGCCCATTTATCTTCACTTACGGTTTAAAGTTCCAAATCATATATGGCAAATTATGTGTGAAAGACTTCTGAACATTATTTGATACTGAAAGAGTTTCAAAAATTCTATTTATTTATTTATTTTTTAACTCATGTTATCTTTAATGATTATCTTAAAGATATCAGAAAACTTATTCTGAGTCATACAAATTTAAGAATAAAGTGGTAGATTGGCATGCTTGGTGACACCATTTACAGAAAGCTATAACTCAGCAGTGTGGCTGCTCACTTCACTATTATAATTGCCATCTTTGTTGTTAGTTTGTCTTTTAATTCTCATATAAAACAGGTTTTAACAACAGCCTTCATTTACTCTCATGATATTGCAAAAAAATCTAAAAAGAAAGAAAATCCTATTGTTGAATGAGTGCAAAAAACCATGAATTTGTTTCTTCAGGATCTGACTACTGCAATTCCGTATCAGTAGGGTTTCCTAAAATTACATTGAACTTTGCCATGTTGGTCGTGCACCTCCAATTTTCCACATCGGTAAAATGAAACAAACAAACATACAAACTCCGATCCCAGCGACATTTACATAACACCTCCAATGTCTCTGGTGTTGTTTTTTTCCAGCAGTAACCAACACAAAAATAAAAGGATAACTTCTTCTCTCTCACTTCCTTTACATGGTTTTGTTATTATGGAATTAGAATAATGCCATAAATCTCACGCGCGCATTGAGACCCGCGAGCAAGCAAATCACACATCGGCGGTATGAATTTCTGTTATCGCATTTCCAAGCACTCGGGAGCTGTTTTATATCCTGCATCTCTGCCCCCCGGAGCAATAATGTGACCTACGAGGAGAAAAACAGCTCGAGCCTGCGCAGAGTCCACTCGCAATACTAACGTGACTGTAGTAACATAAAGTTTTTCCCTTTCTGTCCTTCGAGTTTTTTAAATCAGCAGCACTTTCTGACCAATTATATTCGGGGATACAATGGTGGTTGGCGTGCCCTCAGGCCCGCCCCATTACTGACAAAAACACCCACTAAAAACAAACACTCGCGCAAACAGAGTGAAAGTTTTGGCGAGCGCGCAGGGCAAAATAGTGCGAGTGGACTCTGCGCACGCTCGAGCTGTTTTTCTCCTCACAGGCCACATTATTGCTCGGGGGCAGAGATGCGACATATAAAACAGCTCGCGAGTGCTTGGAAATGCGCTCGGGCGACAAAAATGCATCCGTGTGATTTGCGTGCTCGCAAATCTCAATGCGCGCGCGAGATTTATGGCAGTATTCTAATCCCATATATTACCAGCCTTATCCACAAGGCCCGGAGCCAACTGACACTGACTCTCTCCCTCTCCCCTTCCAGACCTACAAGCTACATGAACATAATCTCTTCAGACCCCCATATTTATTTGGGACCACCTCATCCTATGCACATTTATCATGTTTATAGCGTTCAGCTTGCTCTACAGCTCTCAATTTGTTTTAAGACACTGTATATAGGCCTACTGTACATATATCTATTGTCTGTACTCTAATTCTCTGCATCAACCACACCAAGTCAAATTCTTTGTAAGTGCAAACCTACTTGGCAATAAACTTGATTCTGATACTGGTTCTGATAACCACTATGAACATCACGGTGGTCAACAAATGCACATGTGTTGCATAGCTCCTGGGGAGGCTGTACAGCACAGACAATTGTGCTTCTCAACCAGAGAGGGGCGCTAAAGAGCACAATCTTATATGTTGCTTTAAAGGAGAACAGCGTACCTTTGCTCGGAGTCAAAGGATGAAGTTTCAACTTCATTTGGAGTAATAATTGCAACAGTGATCTTCCTTGCCTGCCTCTAGTAAACTGGCCATGGACACTAAAGAAGCTCTAGAAAATAGCTACAGATGAGAAAATGAGAGTGAGCGAGGAATAGACGAAACAAGTAGCTCATAGACAGGGTTGTAAAGTTAACCTTTATTGTCCAAAATGGGACCAAAGGAGTTAAGAAATACAAAAGTTCCTCTGTGCTGCTTTAAAGACATCATAGTTCCTTATTGCCTTCAAAAAAGCACTTTGCTCTGCAGACTTATTAATGGTTCCTGCTGTTACCAAAAGTAGGAGAGCTAGAGCCTTCGATTACCCGGCTCCTCTTTTTGGAACCAGCTCACAGTGCTTGGTACACAGACACCATTTTTACCATTGAGATCAGGCTTTAAAACTATCCTTTTTTTTTTAACTTTTATAGTTGTGGATAGCTTCATTGATGACATACTGTATACATACTCTTCTTGTATGTCATTATTATTGCATTTCACATTCTCCTCTTTTGTTTCTCTAACAATGTCTGGACTAATTACATTATGAGGCCCCAACAGACCAAGCCTTATGCACAATTTTAGCTCGGCATTTAATACTATCATACAATGTCTGCTTTTCCAGTAGTTAGTTAACATGTGGATACACATCCTTATTAATCCATCCATTCATTATCTATACCTGTTCATGGGTTACGGAAGCCTATCTCAGCTGTTTTCAGGCAACAGGCATGGGTTCACCCTGAACAGGTCGCGAGTCCATCACAGACCCTTGTTGATCAATGGTTTTATTCTTTTTAAACCTAAAAAAAAACAAAACAACAGCTCGGAAACTGATGATAAATGGCTCCATTTCTTCACTTAAACAGAATGTAGTATAGGAGTTAGCTCCGATTCTTACATACTGTGCACAAATGAATGGAGGAGCACACAGACAAATGATTATATTATGAAATTCTCTGACAAGACCATAATACTGAGCTTGCTACGTGCAGACACCAGTTTATATGAATATTTCTGTCAGATTGTAGTCTTTGAAATCTGGCAGGACAGCATTACCTTTTACTAAATATCCATAAAATGAAAGTGTAACAGAACATGACACTCTGCTGAACAACAATACTGTAGTCGAACAAGTGTCCTCTTACCAATACTTAGGAATCATGATCAACACTAATTTCCAACTGGAGTATTTATGTTGACTATCTGTGTAACAGATTAGTTCAGGGCATGTATTTACTTGAGACTGAAGCTTAACAGCCATGAAAGTTGTAGGAAAGACACAAAAACAATCCTAAAAGATCCTTCCCTCTTTGTTCTCCGAATTGTTGCCCACAAGTAGACTTTACAAAGAAACAGTCATTTTAAATCTTCCTTCCTGTTTCCCCACAAGCAGATGGCAACCATGAGGAGGCAGGGTGGAATTTAACTACAGTACCTGCAGATGGTGACAGAGGTCCAGAAGCATCAGCTGAATGTGAAAAACAAGGTCCAGGATATAAACATATATACTCATACCATTAATCAGATACCCTGCTGCTGTAATATCCTAGTCACTGGAAGAGCTGCAAGCCATTAATGTCAAAACAAGGAAACTCCTCATAATGCATGGAGGGTTTCACCCAGAGTACAGCATCCTGCCAAATGCATAAGTCTGAAACACAGCACAGAGACTCTGATCCTGGCTGCATAAGAACGGGCCCTAAACACTACATAACAGAGACGGGGGTCTGCCACACCAGGCAGGAACCCAGACGCAGGCTGTGCAAAGAAGCCCCTGAAACAATGCAGCACATTACAGCACAACACATTACAGAATTCCCTGAAACTATCTCTGATACCAATCTCCACTTCCAAGCAGAATCTCCAAAACACAGTTGCTGACTCTTGTTCCTGCTGATAACCCTGAACATGCACAGACAAACTTTTAAGAACTTTCATTTTTCTTTCTTTTTTGCTACCTCTACCCCTTTTAACCTGCTTGTTCTATATTGTCATGTGTGTGTTGATTCAGGTTTGTTGCTATAATCTTGCAGGCTCTTGGCCAGGTCATGCTTGTGGTTCTCAAACAGTTTACCTGGATAAATAAAGGTTTAAAAAAAAACGAAAAAAAAAAAAACAGCAGCGTGTAAGTTGTTGGCAGGCAAAGCATAGATGGAAGATCTCGTGGGACTTCGAGATAAAGACTGACAAACTGGTGATGGCTAACCAGCATGATACACCGGTGGCGGATAAACATCAGATGACAGCAGTGGTGAAAGAAATGATCCTTTTTGTAAGAAGACAAAAATGAAAGCGCCAGTGTTGCCAGCTCTTGTGAAACAAATAAGCAGCTGCAGCTTTAGAAACAATCAAAAACTCAGTCCAGTATTATTATGAGATACTATTACCCCAACACACACACGCATGCACACACATATATTTTTTTTTTTAGGTGATTTTACTGTTTAAATTCCAACCTGGTATTAGTGCCATTATCAATCTGCGCTTCCCTTTTGTAATGAAAAGTTTTAGTTGTGTCCTTGTCTGTTGCTTGTGTTGTTTTTGACCTCAATAATAAAACAATAAAACATATCAAATTTTATCTAAATCTATCTGACTGTTGACCTCTCTTTTTTGTTATCTGTCAGCAACCAGTCAAGAAGATGCCCCTCTCCCTGAATACGCTTTATTTCCAATTTTTGCTTTGTTGCTGGTTTCTGTTTTTTTTTGTGTGTGTGTGTGTGTGTTTTTGTTATTCTTGGAAGCATAACTTTAATTTGTATAAATCTTTGAGCAAATATTTTGTGACTATCTGGGAAACTTGTTGGGGGTCCTTCATTAAATGTGTCTGCTACCAGGAAACCTGAAGTGAAACGTCTCCGTAATGGTGAAACTGAACATCATCAGTATTTTCAGTCCTACACAGTGCAATCTTGTGCTCATACTGCTGTGAATGAATGTTGGCTGAAGATGTCCCTCATGAGTTCAAACATCGACTGTTATTGACGTGCCCCTGACACTTCAAAGATAAGATATCTGCTTTGACACTTGGCTCAAGCTGAGTTCACTCTTCCAGTTGGAGGTCTGAGCGTTGTCTTTAAATTTTTGATAAATTGCATACATTCTAAAGTTTCCCCCGTTGTGCGATCCTTACCTGATAAGCCTTTTGCTGACAAGTGTGAGGTAATAAACACTTATCACATACCACATTACACGGATGTTTGACACGTAAAATGGAAACAGTTTTATGATTGTGATTTATGACAGACATATCTCTGTGTGACAGACATGACATCTTTATCTCTTTCCTGATCAGAAAAGTGACTCCAAACTGTAAGCCATCCTTTGTACAATTTATTTTAAAAGAATGAATGAAAAAAATACAGTTTATTTGAAAGTTTTATACAGTACTCTGTAAGATTGTTATTTGCGTCAAATGCATTTTGATTGTCCTATAACAACATTGATCGTGCTATTGTTGGATGGCATTTCTTAATGTTTCCACATCTATTCTGAAAATTTACCTGTCATTCCTTTGACACTCATTTAGATTTTTTTTTTGTTTCTGAAAAGCGGCCTGAGTCATTTAATGTATAACATGTAGGTGGTGGTTTGGGATTTTTTTAAAAATGTTTTTTGTAAGTGTTTGAGACCTGTATGGATTCAATTCTATGCTTTACACATTTGTTTAGAAAGAAAAAAGGAAAGAAAGAAAGAAAGAAAGTTGATTCTGAGACACCTCAGCTGCCACATTTTAATTTTTAAATAAAATAAAATAAAATTAGCTTTAACTATACATTTTGAAACACAATCAGGCCAGTTGCTCAATTATAAGATGTTAAAACTTCATTCAAATGTTCTGTCCATGTTAAGAGCAGTCAGAATGAAAGTGAAACCTGTCTGAATTTGTGATTTTGAAAAGATAAACAGTCCTGGTGGTTTGTATTTCATACTTCTTTCTGGGAAAGGAGGAAGCACTCAAACAGCAGAACTGGATCTCAAGAGGTGTTCAGGGAAGAGGAATCTTTTCTGTAAGAGTCTGTCTGAGTTGTCTTTTGTTTTTTTTTTTTCTTTTTCTTTTAAGATAGGGATGGGTCAGTGTAACCACTGTAATTGTACTGTTGTACAATCGTACAGTTGACAGCAGACAAATGATTATGCCAAATGTAAACAAACACGCACAAACACGTTGTATGACGCCCCACAGAAAATGTCATGACATCGTTTACAGGGGAATGATAAAGAGCGCGTGAGACCCAAACTCTTCTGCGTTAGCAGGACGAAGAGTGAGGGTGAGCGTGTGCAGAAGCATTACATGCTGCAGGTTTATTTAAAAATATTGGTTTGACGTTTGTGCGCGTGTACAAACTGAAACGTGCGTCTTATGACGCGTTTCATTGACAGAAACGGACCATTTTCTAGGAAGACAGAAGTGAAAGAAGCAGTGTTAGCAAATCTCGCGAGACAAATGACAAAGCGCAACTTCAAAAGCAAGAAACTTTCATGCCTTTTTAAACTTTAAACTTAAATTAATTACAAACATTTGTTTAGACTCAAAAGTACAGTTTTTAAATTAAATGGTCCTGAAACAGCAAATAATAATAAATAATCAAGTAAAATAAAAATAAATGTAGACCTATTTTAGATCAGACAGCAACATGCTGTTAAGTAATCAGAAACACTCATCATGCCACCAAAGCATCTGTCAACAGATTCTTATTTCAGTTCTACAATAAACAGAAACATTCAGATAAATGTAAATGATACAAAGTAGCGGTAATATGTAGACAGAGTTGCAGTTTGTGTCCAGGAAATGTTTATGTGTTGCCTGGCAACAGCCTTGCAGTTGCAGAGCAATTTGTGTTGGTGGAGCTAAATTAATGATTAAAT
>JBAMYA010043435.1:0-13387 GCA_037176975.1 Arrhamphus sclerolepis | reverse complement strand
AACATTACTATCTTTGACTATGAAATGTGTATCTATATATATATATATATATATAATATATGTGTGTGTATGTGTATAATATATTTATTTATTTTAAAACATCTTTCAGCACATGACATGCTTGGAGCTCTGTGACATGCTTGGACCAGAAGGGTTTGTCTTTATTTAAATGTGTCTGCATCACATGATCTGGTTTATCAGTGAAAAGTCAGAGTGCTGGTTGTCTGGAGCCCTTCAGCCTTGACGTTGTCTTTGGAAAGCTGCCACCGTTATACTGGACAGAAATGTGCTCCCAGTTAAAGTTAAGGTGTGTGTGTGTTATCATTCATGGGTTTGAAGTATCACATGACTGAAGCGAACGTCCTGCTGCTCTCTGGCAGGTCACGTATAACGTTTCTGTGTGCAGCACATTTCCAGAAAAGCTACATTTTGATTTATTGAGAGGCTGCCGCTGAAAACAATGTTGGAGTGTTTTAGGAGAGCTGAACATGGGAAGGATGTAGGATGTCCACATTTATTATACCTACTCCTGAAATAAAAAAGAAAACAATAAAAAAGACCGGAACAGCGGCATAAAAGGTTGAAGCACAGCAGATGGTAGATGGCGGACCTTCTCTGTGTTTTATAGAGCAGCGACGACATTTAAACGTTCCCTTGATGGATACACATACAAACGCTGGACTGTATCGTATTGCAGATTTACATGGGTTTCTATGGTAACTGCTGGCTGTCAGGGATACGAGTGCAGCAGCATGGTTACAGTGGGGCAGGAAGAGGTTATTTGGCCGACGTCACTTCCACGTGATGTGGTTCTGTTTCTTGTATGAGAGTCAACTGCCGTTAAAGAAAAGCAGCTGCGTTCTGCAGTTTTTTGAAACGGGAAGGTAAAGGGCAGTGAGAGAAGCATTCATCGACTTCAGCATCTTTTCTGCAGCCAGTGTTTCTGGACCTCAGATGCAGCCAGCAGATATTTAGGGTGATTTTATCTCTTTGGGGTTTCTTATGTGGTTTCCTGCACATCAGTGATGTGTGTGCATGTGTGTGCATGTGTGTTCATTCTTGCATGATGTAGGATAAACCTCAAGCATTCCAGCTGTTGTCAGTACTGCTACTTGCTTGTGTTTGTGCGAACAGCTGCTTGATCCTGATGAACATGCAGGAACTGTAAATGCTGCAGGTGTGAGTGTGTGCTGAGGTAACAGCTGCGCCGTGTCCTCTGCTCCACGCAGGACTGTCCAGACACGATACGAGGTCGGATCAAGCCGTCTGAGTTTGGAAGCCGTTTTTTGGAGCGTATTCCAGTCGTGCAGTGGTCCAAACATGCAACCCCAGAGCAGTACCAGCGTCTGAAACAGTACCCCGGGACACACGGCTGGGGGGGCATCGACTACGACAGTGAGCTCTTGTTTCGTTGACATTTGAAATAAAAACGCATTCTTTCTGTGCTTGAAAGTGTCTGAACTGTATGAAAGGACACCATCCTGTTACGTTATTTAAGACTGTCTCACTGTAAAAAACACATTTGACATAAATGAGCAAATGTGCTTAAAGCTATGAGTTTAAACTGACCAACTTATTGTTGAATCAAAGATATATGTATGTATATATCTATATATATATGGATGGATGGATGGATGGATAGATGGATAGATAGATTAAACCTTTGGGGGTTAAAGAAAAACATGGAAATTGTTATAAGGTGTGATTGATTATTGGGAAAACAAATAATTCTCATCATTAAAATCATAAGCCAGCTAAATAATAGTTGTTTTGTTTTTTTCCCCAGTTAACATAAATAATATATATTTTTTATATTAATGGGAGCCAAAATTGAAATTTGAATTAAAATTTGCTGAAATTCTCAGGCTTGGTGGTTGCCAGTAACATTACAAAGGTGGAAATCAGGACACCAAACCTCAACTTGCTCTTCACAACTTTTCTACCAGTTACTAAGATTCCAGTGGTCAGCGTGAACTGCTCCATCATCTGGCTTGTTACCATGGACAGTTCTTACCTCTGAAATAATACACAAACCGTTCAAAACAGTTTTAGGGTGGGTGTCCTGATGTGATCTGGCTTTCTGTCGCTCTGTAGACGTCACGTCTGTTGACAGAGAAGAAAACTAATCACAGACACTCAACAAGCTGATTTTAAACATTTCAACTTACTGCTTTTTGTTTTTTTTTTCCTCCTCCGCCGGGGTTGTACATCACTACCACTTCACTCAACACATCTGCTCAATGCCGCTTACCTTAAATTGCAAGATGGGTGTCAAATTCCATCTTCTCAAAATACAAAACGTCTTCACTTTTTTTCTTCTTTCTTCCTAAGGTCTCTTAATGGTATCACGTCCTTTCTTTGAAGCTGCATGTGCTGTGCACACTGACTGGTCGTGGAGCTCCACCACCAGAAACATGTTACCTGTTAACCTAACCCGACTACTCGATGGAGGTCATGTTTGTGGTTTTCAGTGGAGCTCTTGGGTGGGGGCGGGTGGGTTAAACGTCATCAAGACTGAGGGCTCTTAATTATTTTCTAATAATCTGAGGAAGCGTGGGCTTCGTCTCAGACGGCATACGTCCCACATGAATCCTCTGAGAAATGAATATCTGAATCTGTGGGTAGGTTCCTCTGGCATTGACTGTCTCAAATCTGCTGTTGTGTGTCTCCAGCTCTGGTGGACACCCTCTCTGTCTTGAACTCCTCTGCTAATCGGCAGATGCTGGACGACTGGGAGGCTCGCAGGAATAAATCGGCATGTAGCCGCTGTGCTGTGGTGGGAAATGGAGGGATCCTGAAGAACTCGCAGAAAGGGAAGGAAATCGACGGTCATCACTACGTCTTCAGGTAGGTTCTGACATCATCTGATCTGCAGGAAGAGTCTCCAGTGTAGTTTCTGCAGCTTTGTGTTTTTATAGACCCAAAAACACAAATCAAAATGTTCAGAAAAAAAGACTGAACGATCTGTTCTGTAGGAATGTCTACATAGAACCATCAACCACTTTAATAGTAAAAACAGAAAGGATCCACGGCTTGTTGTTGCTTTGTAAGAGCTAAAGTGCTCGTTTAATTATCAAAGAGTTGTTAATAAGTAACCTAAGACAGTTATTAATAATTATTAACAAACAAATGGAAGGACAGGGCAGGGATGAAACGTACGCTCAGCAGGAGCATCCCTCTGCTCCTCCTTTCTGACTGGTTGTCAAGGAGATGCAGTGCTGGGCTGCCTTCCTTCCCGGGTCGGTCTAGAGGCGTTGTTATCGGGTTGTGCACGGGGGTGTCAGAACATCAGTGCAGCTGCAGCCAGATGTGGTTGCCAGTTCTTGGCAGTCAGAGGGCTTCTCCAAATGTGCGCTGGCTGATAGCCTGTTGCTCCACAGCAGGTTCTTGGACAGAAGAAGCCTCCACAGCTGTGGGGGTCGGGAGACGTGATGTAAGCGCTGCTGCACAGCTTCAGAGAGGCAGAGCGCGGTCCTTCGAGGTTACAGGAGGCAGAGGGAGGGAAGAAAAGCAGGACTACAGTATTTATAGTCTGGCCTGAGCTGTTGCTTCTCAGCAAAAAAGCAAGAAAACAAAAAACAACACTGGTTACTGGGGGGTTAATAGCCAATGAGGGTCCAGCTATATCACTTTACTTGGTTGTGAAGTAATTTACTGCAAAGACTTCTGATGTTTGAGTTATTTGGCACTTTCTTTGTCTCAAACCACGTGTTCAGGCTTGGCTGATGTTTTAGCCTTTTGTTGTAATCCACACATGCTGTGACCCAAAGCTGCAACATTCAGCTGCTTAGTCAGAGGTGTGTGTGTGTGTGTGTGTGTGTGTGTGTGTGTGTGTGTGTTTTGCTTTATTGAATCAATGAATCCCTTTGTGTTTGTGTGTCTCTGGACTGGTGATCTTCAGGACCAACGGGGCGATCATTAAGGGCTTTGAGCAGGATGTGGGGTCCAGGACCACCCACTACATATTCTCCACAAACACACTGATGAACTCCATGAACAGCTACCGTGGTGCCGGGTATTTAGGTCCTCCTGTGTCTGAGGTGGGTCCTAAAAGGCCTAAAAGGCCTGGCCTCATTAAATGGTGAAATAAAGGGTGCTCACACACTGCTCTGCTGCTCCTGACAGGAAACGCGCTACGTGTTCCTTCCTGATCATGACCGGGATTACCTGCTGATGAAGGCGGCAGCGACACACACTCCAGTGAAGAGAGGACCTGAGCAGAACAAAGAGTAAGCAACACTTTTTCTGTTTTTTTTAAAACTTGTATTTACTATCATCGTGGCCCTGAGGGCAGCAGCCATTAGAGCAGTGGCTCATTGACAGACTCGTGTAGATCTACACATAGATAAGCTGATGGCCAACCAATCAGGTGTGACTGAGCAGGGAAACATCTAAAACGTGCAGGACAGTGTTCTCTGAGGATGACGAGCTCTGAACTAGAAGATCTCCCAGCATTTTCCTGAAAGCAAATGAAATTTTCAGTTGACATTCCCAGCTGAGGAACTGCAGTGGAAGGATTACATGGATGCAGCTGTCGTGGTTTTGAAAGGTGAATTCAGGATTTCAGGACGACGGGCCAGTGGTACGATTGTTACAGTATTGATTCACAGCTAAGGTCCTGGTCCTGGTTTCAGTGTCAGCTGTGATCTTTCTGTGGAGTTTGCTTCTCCGCATGCTTCAGCTTCCTCCCAAATTCCAGAGACATGCTTGTTGGATTGATCATCCTAAACTGTCCGTCGAGCGTGTGAGCGTGCATGGTTGGTTGTCTTTGTGTGGTCCTGTAATGAACTGGTGACTGTCCAGGATGCACTCGGCCTTTTGCCTGATGGCAGCTGGGATCAGCTCCAGTCTGTGTCCCTGAACAGGATACTGAAAATTAATATTTTCAGGACTATTTGTTTCGTGTGCTTGGCCAGCAGCAGGGGCAGGTTTCAGAAAGGAGGTTCAACAAACCTCAAGTCAAAAAAAAACTGACAGAGTTTCTGGTTTCAGACCAGGGTCCTGTACTACGAAGCGCGGTTAACTTACTCAGATGTAACCCAGGGTTGACAAAACCAGACTTCTCAAAGGTACTCGGTACTGAGACGCTGATTATGAAGTTGATTTGTTGAACCTGTGTTAACACGCATAAACTCCAATTAGGATAACATATAAGTGCATGTTGCCGTGCACATTACCGTTATCAGTGACAGCGCGACCACCTTACGTTACTGAAGAAGATGCATCGTCATGATGCAGAGCTTCGAGGAAATGAAATCAACTTCAAGAGGGAACTCAAACACATCAATAAATCAAGGCAGCTTGTTGGCAACAAACTGATCGGGTAAATGTATAAGTATTTTTTTTGTTTTTGTTTTTTCCACCATATGTTCTTTGGATCTGTGTTACAGATTATTAATCTGTGGAATGAATGGAATGACTGGAATGTGAGTGCAGTCAATGGCCCCTATTACTCTTGGGAAACCTAGGGAATATTATTAGCCTCACCTTTCCTAATTTATGGAAAAACATCAGACCTGTTTAGATATTAGTTCTCACCCGCAATTGAATAAAACCCTTCTTTGATTTGTAATGTGGTTAAATGGCCAGAAAACAACTACTACATCCAGCAGGTTACATAGAGCAAGTACCACCTTGGGAATAATCCTACAAACAGTATTCCTGCTCAGATGTTCAGCATCAACATAAATGGTGCACTGGCAAAATATCTAAGCTCAAGCAGGTTATCTGCTCGATCATGAGTAGGCGTGCAATGGATCAAAAAACTCACGGTTCGGATCAGATCACGCTTTTGAGTTACAGATGGGATCAATTGTCGGATCGGCAAGAAAAGAAAAGAAAATTTTAAATTTAAGGGGTATTTCCTATTAAAAACATTCATCTCAAGACTCATTCAACTCAGTTCCATAAAAATCAACTTAAGGTGCAATATAAGACATGATACTTATTGTTGGGCAGCTTCATTTTGGTTCCCGTTTAGATGAGCAAAATTTCTTAATCAGATTAAAAACTTGTGGAATTATTAATTCTGAATCCACTGTTTATATGGGAACTAAATCAAACAATTCAGTCATGTAGTGGTTAATGTGCACCAGCTTTACTCGTAATAGCAGCATTTTGACATGCGCAGAGTTGTCTAACTGCCCTAAAACAACTGAAGAAGAAAAACTTGGTTTGGTCTCTGTGGGTATTAAAGCTTGTTTATACCATGGTCTGGGTGAATAATTGATTCTGATTGGCTGCAGGGTGTCCATTAAAAAGTGTTGTTGGACACCTATAAAAATGTTCCAAATAGCCTTATTGTTCAAAATTATTGCACTGGCTCAAGCTAGTTGGTAACCGTGGTAACAGATGAGCATGAAGCAACATTTTGTCGTCCCGCAACGACCCATCCAGCAGTAGTCAAGGTCCACAAAGGTTAAACCTCTGACCTTCAGATGCCACTATGATGGACATGCCAGTATCTCGAATTGCAAATTAAGTGACATCCATGTTACCAGACATCCAACAGATTATGACTGATGCCATCCTCACAGATGCCAGCTTCGCCATTAAGTGAGTGGCCTTTTAAGTTTTTAATAGTCATATTGTTACCTGATTTTATTTAAATAGTAATTTCCTTTTTGCTTTTTTTGCTCTGTAATTTCAGGAGCATAGCACATATGTCCCAATTTCCAACCACAATCTGGTGTGCGTCCAAAGTGAAGAAGAACTTTCTGCTTTTATTCTATTTATTCAATTTTTGAGCCAAGTTTATTAGTTTTAATTCAGTGAAACAGCAACCCCCTCACAATTTGTGCCCCAATATCACACGAATCATCCAGGTACGATGGCACCATCTTGGGAGACGTTGTTGGTGGAAGGATGGTACTAATAAGGGGAGTGGGTAGCAGAAACCTGCTACCCCGAGTTAACCAAGAACATAACCTGCTCGGACCAGGTTTGAGATGTGGTGTAAATTGCCATGGCAGCGTACCTTGAAATAAACCTGTCCACCTTTTGTAGTACAGGTTAGTCAGAAAGTTACTCCTCACGTGATGAAGTACTCTTGAAGTTACCCTGATAAGCTGTTAACCCCACTTCGTAGTACAGGCTCCAGCTGTTCAACCCTGACTATGCTGACTCTGAGTTACCGCTGCTATAAAAAGTCATCATCGATGGAGCTCTGATACCATGATGCACCATGGCAACAGAAATGAACTGACGAGTTCCTCCTACTCTGCATCAGTGATTACACATTTTATTGCAGTCATGTGACTTGCTGAAGTAAGTTGACTGCAAGCAATGAAGACAAGACAGTTGATGAGGGAGAAGTTGCACACACACACACATAATACTTGGAAGAAACATTAAGACATTAAATGATTACTATTGCTTATTTAAAAAAAAAAAAAAAAAAAAAAAAGCATAATGGACCACACTGCACTTCCTCTTCACAGTGGTATTTTCTGTTCTGGATTTCTTCAGATTTGCTGAAGTGCAGACAGCTGCGGGAGATGCTTCTAGTCCACTGCTGAAACCATTTACAAGAACTCGTTGTTTCCTCTTTGGCAGGGGTGTCAAACTGATCCGTGAAGAGGCCGGTGTGGCTGCAGGTTTTTGTTCCAACATGCAGCAGCATTCAGCTGACTTGTTTCATTCAGTCAGCTGAACTATCTTCACTGAAGGTCTCAACCAGTTCAGTTGATTGAATGAAGTCCAAGTCAGCTGTGCTGCTGCCTGGTTGGAACAAAAACCTGCAGCCACACCGGCCTCTTTGACACCTGTGCTCCTTGGAGTTAATAAAGTATTAATGAAATGAATTGAGTTGGACTTTAGTTGGTAAAACAGACATTCTAACCTGTAAGTGCTAACAATGCAAACCTTTCTCCCACAGTCCCTTAAAGTACTTTGGAAAAGATGTGTCAGCAGCAAAGTTGAAGATGTTCCACCCTGATTTCATTCGTTATCTCAGAAACAGGTGAGCGAACTCTACGGAGCAACTACATTAAACTCTGGACATAACATGGTGGAGAGAATTTTTGATGTCAACTGAGTGCTGATCCTTTCTATAGAGCCAAGTTTCTTGTGTTCATATTAACTTAAAAGTAGCCCAGCCAGTGACTGTTGTGAAAAGGGCAGCTGACAACAAGGGAAAGTCCATGTGACAGCCTGGAAAGATGGCTGGCAGGAGAGAAAAGACCCCAAAGGTGCTGGTAGGGGCTAGCAACCCATGGTAGCAGTGTTGAGGCCCAGCAGCTATGCTACAATCAAAATTAGCTACAAGTTCTGTAAGGAAAATATATCAAGAGTCAACGAGAGCAGTGGTGGAAGATGACTCACAGGCAGATAAGACGGCAACAGACCCTGGAACGGACATGACGAATCACTGGATGTGTGACTTGGTAAAGCACAGGTACGGCCTTTTCCTCTAGAGTTAGAACTAGACAGTCCAGTGCTCAGGGTAAGAGGAAAAAAAGAAGCTGCCATGAAGAGGCTGAAAGTAATATAAAGGAGGATAAGAAAGTTCAGGTTTGACTGTGTGGATGGCAGAAATTAGCAAAGGTCTTCGAACGCATCAGGGGAAGATGAAATGTGCAGTAAAGACAGGACAGAATAACTGCACTGATCAGTAGTTCTTAATGGGACACTGTGTGTGTGTCCATCTAGCGGTGAGGTCGTATACTGCAACCGTTCTTTATCCTTTTCCCAATACTCATTTCCATCTACGGTAGCCGAGAAATGTCATTGATACGGGAAACAGAGAAGTCGTCAACCAACAACTTGTAGTAGTATTCTCTAAGTAGATGAGGTTAGTTTTGACAAAAAAAACAGTTTGTTTTTTTTCATTTAGTAATTTAGATCAAAAAATGTCATCTCTGTTACAAGAAGAGGAAGGTGCACCCACACAGGCCCAAGTGCCACAACCGGGCGTCTGCGCTAATTATCAAAACAAAACAGCAAGTTCTCCTTCTAATACCTTGTAGCTTTGACAGGGAAATGTTCTTTCCAGAGTCTGACATCCGTTTTAGAAGAATCCGCTACCAAGTTAGGAAGAAGACTGCAAGCTAGGGGCAGTGCAACGGTCGAGGCTGGGCGAGAGTTTGGAGCCAACTACCGGTAGCGCTAGTGCAAAACACAGAGCTGTATTTTTGTTCCCTGCCGTGGACCGTAGTTTCAAGATGGCGGCACAACATGGCGATCACCACTGAACACGCCAACACGATGTTTATATAAATGGCAAAGTCGAGACCTACCAGAACACTATTTGTTGATGGAAGTAATTACTAATTAATCATCCATTTTTGTTAATAGACAACTTGAAATATTACACAGAGTTGGTCGGATGAAGTCCAGCAACAGGTAGAAAACCTCAGTTGGCAGGATATCAGGAATGTTGTCATTGAGGGCGACGAGGTAGTAAGAAGGGATGAAGGTGGGGTTAACGTGCCAGAGAGAGAATCATCGCTAGGTGTGAGAAAAGATGGTGTTGCTATTGTCTCCATCTGGGGTTTGTATGTGGCTTGTGTGGGTTTGCTGAACGTGACAAAGCTGGTTTTGGGCAGTGGTAGCCATTTTGTAAGGAAGTAGCAATTTTGTTGGCAGTATAGTGGAGGTAGACATTTTTTGTAGTGTAGATAATAGTTTTGTTTTTTATTTTTATTTTTCTCCTGGAGGTGTAGTGGGACTAAACAAAACAGCAACGACCCGGACACATGTCAGTTATCACTCCACACAGGCTAGTTTATGCCTGTAATGGCTTTTACTCAGTGTTGGTTTGTTATTGAGAGCGCTGCACACAGAACATAACAGTAGCAAGGTAATGTAGTTTAGGTCCAAGGGGTCTCCATGCTCCACCTGCACACTGGACAGAACTCAGTATCAAGAGTTTATGATGTCAAGGTCTTACTGAGCGCTGATCCTTTCTACAGAGCACAAGTTTATATTAACCAATGAAAAGGAACAGTTGAGTAATAGAGGAAGTGAGGCTGAAAGCTCTCATGGTTTTGCTGTCTGCATTAAGCAGAGTCTTGAAACCCCATAAAAATGTGTTCACACACCCTAGATGAGCAACTATAATGGTCTCCAATTACAGCCACATCCATTCCACTACATTTCAGATTCCTTCGATCCAACACTCTAAAAACCAGATATAAGGACATCTACCGGCCGTCAACGGGTGCTGCGATGCTGCTGGCTGCACTGCACAGCTGTGATCAGGTAGGCTTCATTTTTATTGTGCTTTCAGTCGGCTCTTCTTTCTACGGGATGAGACTGTGCTTGTCTGGCAGTGAGCAAATGTTTTCAGCTGTTGTGCAGAATGTTGAAGTTGCTGCCCATTTTACTGTCCAAACCTGTTCATCAACTTTTCTGCAATGGAAAAGGCCAAGATGTTCAAGTCAAAACACGAAGCTCCTGTGCTCTGTCACGTTTCATTTCTGCTGTTGGTTTTATATGATCAGATGTAGGATAAAATATACACTTTGAGTCTTGTTTTTCCTTTGTTGCTTAAGGTGAGCGCGTATGGCTTCATGACTCCAGACTACGGTAAATACTCTGATCACTACTACGACAGCACCTACCACCCTGTAGGCTTCTTCATCAATCATGACCTGCGCATGGAGATGGCGCTGTGGCAGCAGCTGCACCGTGCAGGCCTCCTAAGGCTCTACATGCGCGGCTAGATGAGGGTTGACCTGAAACAACCTCACTGAAGAGGGAAGTGTGTCATCTACGCTCAAAACAACTCTGAACAGAGCAAAGCAAAGAAGAAAAAAAACTTTATTCCTTTAGAAAAAAAGGAGACTTTTTTGTTTTTATAAATCGCAGCTGCTGTAGTTGTTAAGGATGAAGATTTAAGGTTATAACCTCACTCTCTTGAAAATATTTATTTATGTGGGAAATCATGATTTATGGTGATTTGTGGGGTGAAATGGGTAAAGATTAAGCTAAGTTGGTGAGAGACTGTGTTATAAAAAAAACCTATTGTAGAAAGCAAAACAACAATCCTCTTCCACATCAGCATTTCAGCTTCTCGTCAGAAGACCTGTCCATGCGCGCACGTGTCACAGCCATCTGTGACCACTGAGCAGGCACGCATGAGTAAATACAGGCTAAAAACGTCACCGGCAGTGCTTCTTAGAGGGCTCTTACTGCAGATTCCCTCCTGCACTCGTAGGGAGTTGCAGCATTTAGACTGTAGGTGCATTGGGTGCTTTCTGCTCTGGCTGCATGAGTCTGTGTATCATCCTCCAGTGGTGGTCACATGGCGTCACATGGCAAAGTTTCTATACAGTCTATGGTTTGGACGCAACCAGACGAGGACATTTGCAGATACTTTCATCCAGGTTTCACCACGACCGTTGTCTTTACAAACTGAAAAATGGTCCATTTCCAGTGGATTAATTTTAAACTTTTAAAATGAAAACGAATTAATCTGGATGTAGATACGTTTAACAGGCTGCAGCCTTGAAATCTACTGCAGGTATTCATTAGAAAATGTATAAAATTCTCTTTTGTTATCATGCTAAAACCACTGCCAATTATTTTTAAAGTTATGTCTGTTATAATGTTAACTAGGATTTAGCACACGTTTGTTTGTGATATAGAGGGAGAAACCATAAACCACTGACTGTGAGCATTTTTAATGCAAATGACAAAGAATCTGCTGGAGATGGTACCAGGGGTGAACAGAGTTCAGAACACTAAGATCCAACTTTAAAAGAGGATGAAAAGTTTGTTAAATTTGAAATAACTCTTCAAAATATGAACGGTTCACTTAAGAAGTCTACACAATATAACTTGGGTTTAATAAGGAAATGACATAAAAAGACATTTGGCTTCTTTGTGGAAAAATGAGAGTTTTGGTCTTTTCCCCTCATTTGTTTTGATTTTATCTACTGCAGGAAACCTGTGAATTCTGCAACATTCATGCACAACTTCAGAAGCTTTAAAGGTCTTACAAACTTGAAGTTTTTATTGTAGTTGTCATTAAGTGAAACAGCAACTAAGCGTTGCCCTGCGTCTCAGTTTATCCCATTTCTCTACATTTAAACCAAAGAAAATCGCCAGAAATGTGTTTTGAGGGGCCTTACAGAGCAGCGTATCATGCAATCTGTTTTATTTTGTTTGACACACTGTGATGACGAGGGACCAGACTGGAATGTAGAATATCACGTCTCTCTTCCCTAAATAGACTGTCTGAGCTCTGCTGGCAGTGGTCAAAGTCTATTCTGACATTTTATCTGGATTCTGCTTTATCTCTAAATGTGTTTTTACTGTGGAAGTTAAAATGGTGGAATTTGACTTTATAACTCACTTGGCTAAATGTTGAATGTGGAAGGACATTGCCTGACTTAAGATATATTTATGTATTTTTTTTATTTGTACATTCTTGTTTTAAAATTTGCCACAGTGTGACTAAGAAAACAAGGTTTCAGTGCCTTCATTGTGAATTAGCACCTCAGTACTGGAGGAAATATTTTAAAAGGGAAACTGAAATCTTCTCGTTCATCTGCCTTACCAAGATTCTTCTGAGCTGTGGGAATAAAAGATCAAAGTTCACCGGGATGGGCCGTTTTCACCCATCTGAGGTATCGTGTCTTTAGTAGCACGGTGAAGATAATCATTTTTATTGCTTTACCAGCAGCGTAATAATACTGTAGATCTGAGATGCTAGAAACCAAAATAAATCAGGGAATGTGTTTTCTTCAATATATATTTAATATTTTTGTGTGTTATGTTAAATCAGTAGATATTCAGAAACTGACTCATGTGTGAAAGACTTTTTATAGGCTGCAGTTGGGCAAAGGGAGTTTTTTTATGCAACTGTGCAATCTTTGATTCTGTTTGAAACCATTTAAAAATAAACTGTTTTATTAGAAATGTTTGAATCTCTGATTCTTTCGTGTCTTCTTTTTCCAGTTCTATTTATATAGTGTCAGAGTTGTCTCCAGGTGCTCCTGAGAAACCCAGAGCATGAGCCCCGGGCACATGTGAAAGCCTAACAGTGGCAAGAAAGAACAGGGCAGGACCCGGATCAGTTCTAGGGGGGACCCTCCTGCTGACAGCCAGATGGGTAAAGGAGACATTCAGAGAGAGACAGGACAGAGAGGATGAAGGACGGAGAGAGGAGAGGGACAAAAATATATAACATGAATCAAAAACATATAAACTTATAAAACTTTGGGTACACTTTATTTTGCCAGTCAGCAGCTTTTCAGAATTTCTTTAACTGTAAATGTGACTTCCTCTGGGAAGGAAGACATTTAAGGCACTGATAGTCTGTTACTGGTATTAGTAGTATCTTTACTCTTTGAATGATAGAGCTTCAATCTATGTGAAAAATCTCATAGTTCCTTACTGTCCTAGTAGAACACTCCGCTCCCTGAATGCAGGTCTACTTGCT